>JAOVYX010000276.1:0-42481 GCA_035668315.1 Drosera spatulata
AATGGTTTACTCGTATCAAGAGATTCAGAAATGATGCCATCATTATATTGAGCATTATCTGTCTTCAGTTACCATTCGAGCTAGCATACGCACACCTGTATGAGATAATTGAATCAAGTGCCATAAAGTAAGTGTTTTTGTCGAACGCTTAAATGTTTAGTGAAGCTTTTTACCCCCCCATAAGTATGCACTGTCGTCCTTTATGCCCAATGCTCTTCCTTTGGGGTTGAACTATCTTCAAGTTAGAAAAAGCAGTCTGTGTTATTAATATTGTCCATAGCTTTGCTTCTTGTTTAACTCTTCCTATTTCCCGTCCTTTATGCATTTCCATTTTATTGGACTGATTAATTGGCGAGATTGTATATTTGCTAGTTCTATATTTTTCAATGTAGACTTTACTGTTCACTTCTCACTCGGTCACTCCCTCCCTTGTGCATTCAGTTTTCCGTGCTTCCTCTGTCATTTCCTCCAGCCATTTTGCCTCTTTATTCCTTATGAACCATGTCAATTCTTATTTCCCATCTGGTTTCTGATCCCTTCCCGAAGGGACTTCAATCCTTCACTAGAATCTCATTCCCTCGAGTCGCTTGCTCCGTTCCTGGAATTCAACGTGGAAGGAGTTGGAACTAGTATTTGTCTCATATTTCTTATGGAAGAAAAGGAATGGAAATAATTCAGCTTTAATTATTTGAGTACTTGAAAAAGCTGCCATCCATGAGATTCTCATCTTTGATCTGCTGTGTAATTTTTTTAGGTTCATTCTCACTGCTGTGTATCTGCTTCTCATTCAATACTTCACAAGGATCGGAGGCAAAATATCGGTCAATCTCATCAAGGATGAGAAGGTTGAAAACTCAGAAAACAGGGCTGACAGCTTGGTTTACAAGGTGGGAGATTTCTGCTCTCTCCTGACAATGATTCCTTTGCTTCGTTGGCAGTCTAATTTCTTATGCTTTTCTTTTTCTTTTTCTTTTTCTTTTTCTTTCTTCTGCTTTCTTCCTGCTCCAGGTGTTTGGCCTGTATTTTATGCAAACTTATATTGGGATTTTCTATCACGCCCTTCTGCATAGAAATATCGAAACACTTCGTCAAGTTTTGAAGCAGCGCCTAATTGTGTCAGAGGTTTTCGAGAATCTATTGGAAAACTCTTTGCCTTTCCTGAAATACAGCTTCAAGAAATATGTTGCTGTGAGGTAAGCTTTCTTGTGAAATATGCTTGTCTGCTTGGAACTGTGTTAAGTCATTTTAGTCAAGCTAGTTTGATAATTTGTCTAGTGTGGAAACAGGAACAGGAGAAAGGGCCAGAAAGCGTCATCTAGAGATAAAGTTCAGTTCGCTTCTAGAGTTGAGAAAGAGTACCTGAAAACTGATTATGCTGCTAGCACTGGTGCGGAACTTGAGGATGGACTTTTTGATGGTAATGCTTGCCACAGGTCTTCCCTTCGCAGTCTTGTTTTTTTTTTCGTCGATGCTGTCTCTTCTTGTTACCCATGTTCAAGAATAGCTGAATAAAACTTGACTTCTCGTGATGCTGGAGTTTGGCTATTCATGAGCCATCTCAGGCCTCTATTTTTGACTTTTGATTGTTGCCTATAAGTCTAGATCCTCAACATAAGTCATGATCTTATATTTTGGTCGCATTTTGCAGTGTATTTGAACTTCTGCTTACTCAAACCTTGATACAGGAGTCTCTTTCCTCTCTATTGAATTTTCACTAACCGAATTTGCACCCCATGTTTGAAGGCCCTGTTCTTGATTGGATATTCAATGTTCTGTAGTCTACATTGTATTCTGAAGAACTTACAAATAAAAGTTCTCCTTTACCATATGCATGAGAAGCAAAATAGTAAAAATTCTGTGACGCACTCTGTTAACTCTCAATTGCGAAAAATATGCCTTTGATTCAGATCTTCATTCTTATATTCTTATCCTTTGTGCAGATTTTCTGGAGTTGACATTGCAGTTTGGAATGATCATGATGTTTGCATGTGCGTTTCCTCTTGCATTTGTCTTTGCTGCTGTGGTAAGTAATAGGAGTTCTTCATTTTTCTCTTACGGATTGTGGAAAATGGCGCCATATGTAATTGATACTCCCTCCTTCCCAGATAAATTGTAAAAAATTGACTTGGTACGATTATTAATGAAACCATTGACTTTAGTGTATTGGACAAAAATTTCCTTGTGTGGTGGTAAGAAAAAATGGGGAAAAATTATGAGTGGGAAGAGAGAAAAAAAATAATGATGGAAAGGATGATGTGATATAAAATAAGGATACTTATTTTTTAGTCCATATTTGAGTTTCATTTAAGTTTTATTCTCTCGTATATTATATTTTGATTAGTGTGTACTACGTGTCATATGTAAATATATTGTGTTATCCATATATTGCAATTTGCACAATAGGGAACAAAGTGTAAGGAAAACTTGATTTGAAGATTTTCTCTCAATTTGACGTTTAAAGTAAGGGTAATTTGGACATTTATACACTCAAAATATGTCAATTTAGAAAGTATTGTAATTTATGTGGGACATCCATTTTTAGTAATATATCGCAATTTATCTGGGACGGAGGGAGTACTATTTTAGCATGTCACATAATGAGTTGAAAACTTGCTTTGTTGTTCTATTGGATTGCGGATAACCAATTTGAAAATGTGTTTGTTACCTAATTTGCAGAACAACATCATGGAGATTAGGACAGACGCTCTAAAGCTACTCACCATTTTCAAGCGGCCAGTCCCTCATTCAACCGCAACAATCGGAGCATGGCTTAACATATTTCAGGTGGAAAACAAATATTGTGCCAACTCCTTAGGGGTTGTTTGTTTGATATCACTATCAAAACTGTAAAAATCAAAACCAGTAACAGAAATAGAAAACCGACAATGAAAACCAAAATCACTTTATAAAATAAAGTGATTTTTTGTAAAAGAAAAATTGAATACTGCACCGAGATGAATCAGGAATCAGAAACGGAAAACTAATTTTTTGTGGATTTATGTTTTCAGCTTTCGTTTTATCAATTTGAGAATCAGAAAATAAAAAGCAAGAAACAAAATCAGAAACAAACACTTCTATTTCATTAACTAGTGTAACGAAAACAAAAAACATGAATTAACAACGATACCAAACAGGCCCTTAGTCTCTATGTATCCTGAATTGATGCTAGACTTCTGTGGACGACTAGATTTTGAATATCTGCTTCTTTCAAATGTTAACTTTCATCATTGACTATTCTGATTAGTCGTAAACTGACTGCTTAAAACTGCGAATTTGCAGTTTCTGATAGTGCTTTCTATATGCACAAACTGCGCCCTCCTTGTGTGCTTGTATGACGCAGAAGGGAATTGGAAGTTAGAGCCCGGACTTGCTGCTATCCTCATTATAGAGCATGTTCTGCTTCTGATCAAATTTGGGTTCTCTCGACTAGTCCCTGAGGTAAATTATCATATTCTTTCTTTTTAAACCGAAATGTGCCTTGTACTAATAACCTGGGGCTTATTCAAGTTTTTAATGGTGTCCCTCTTTGGAGCTGATCGTGTTAGCGAATTTTATGTTCCTTGGCAATAATCAAGCTTTACCAGTCTTACACGTACCTCCATAGAATCGAAACTTTCAAGTTCCTATATTGTTAGAATGAGCTTGGGAGATCGGGTTCTGTTGATGCTCTAAGTTGTCAGTTTGCCTCTTTTGGGCTCTGACAATTAATGTCGGCAAATTTCATGGAACTAACGAGATTTGTTTCTGCAGGAGCCTGCCTGGGTAAGAGCTAATCGCATGAAGAATGTGACGAATGCTCAAGATGTGTGCTCTAAGCAGCTTTTGAGAAACATCTCTGATAAAGAAATGAGTCGTCAAGAGAAAGTTGAGTGATCAGCAAGGGAACAAGGCATTTGCTTTTTCTCGTCATGGGAAGCTATGCGAGTCCAAAAGTGTATGTGCCGTTGGATAATTGTAGTGTGCAGTGTTCATCATACATAGCCTGATGCTACGACGCTAGAAAGTTTTGTTAGCAGTAGGTCCTTTTTTACGCTCTTCTTTTCTTTATTTTTGATATATATCCTTCTTCGGTTTTTTGCCCTTGCCTTACATTTGCGGACCAAATCGGGTTCGTGTTGGTGCTTTGGCTTGGTATGGAAAGCTGACATGGTTTAAATTATCTGTACAAAGTAAATATGGATAAATCATTGCAACATGCCATTCTACTAATCGTGTGGTAGTGCTCAAAAGATGGGGCGTGTTTGTTACCGGTGGATGCGAAAACCTGATATCAGATTGCTCCATCGCCCTCCATGTTTAATTTGTTTTGTGTAGAGAGAATGATCTATTGCATATAAATGCGCTCGCTGTCTTGGGGAATCATACCAACGAAGAAAAAAGAAACTCTCTTCGCCTAATGACAAGAATCCTTCAAAATCCCTATAAGAAAAGCTGAAAACATGAAGATGAACCATCCCCAGTCAAGAATTACAATGGGCATCGGTGGTGAGATGAGGCGCTCAATGCCTCGTTAATCCTACTGAACACTATCTTAAGAGGAATACAAGCAAGGGTCGGACCCTTAAGATCTTGGTCCATGCATTTACTCCTCCCGTGATTCAATCTACGGGACCTGGTAAGCACAGATAATCTGCGCGTTTTCTTAGAGGATTGTCGGTGTTTCTTCGACTTGGATGACTTGCTCTTGCATGGTTTCAAGAGACTGCTGCTTTTGGGCTTGATGACAAAGTCCATGTCAGCTTCCTCGTCATCACCAACCTCACGGCCACTGCTGGTCGGGCAGTAGTCGGAACTATCTAAGAGGGGCTCCTCCCAATTATCCTCCTCGTCCATGACCTCCACTGTGACAGGATGACCGGTGATCGCTTTACCATTCAATTTGCTCATGAGAGAGATGTAAGGGACATGTGGTCGGTAGCTGGACTTCACCTCGATATTGACATCGTACAACATCATTTCCATGTAGATGTTCCAATGGGCAGATCCATCCATGCTATGTGATGACATCCTCGCTCTACTTGGACAGAATGGGTCAATGAGATGAGCGCTATCCGTGAGAGCATTCAGCTCATCAGGATCTTCATCGAGACACTCGATTTTGCTGGAGTGTCTCGACTTTCTCCTCCCCTTTATCTGCCAGTTGGACGTATTTGTGTCCAGTTTCTGGGCGACAGGGTTGATATGAGCACTAGGCGGACTTGCAGAACTGAGTTCATTTTGATCGTTATTCCACTGTACACTTTCCCCTTTACAGTTCTGAGTCGTATGTCCATATGCATCATTCTGGTGTTTCAAGGGTGAAGGAGCAGAACCTGGGAAAGAGTCAGGATCAGCAAAACCATCACAGAGCAAAGAAAAGGATACACGAGAAGTTCTAGAAAAGCCAAAGCGAGACAGCAGGACACTAACACGGAATTAATTTAACAATAATTCACAAACTGCAAAAGGTTTAGAAGGCTCCAATTACACTTTACACGAACATTAGGATGCTCTGGGCCTCAGAACGCTTAATGCCATTTCTAGCAAACTGCTTAATTGGCTGTTATAAACCAGCTACACATCAAAGCTGCTTGACAGAGACTCCTAATGGGAAAGTCTACTAGAACAGCAGTACAGCACTAAACTGAAGAGTATGAACTACAACCTCACCCGAACTAAGGACAGAACAAATCGCTTCAGCCTGCCAAATAAGCTCTGCAGCCTCTGCTACTAAACGAACTTCCTACATCGCTCCACTAGAAGTCTATCAAGAAATCAAGAAAAAGAAAGAACAATTAAAAAAAGAAAAAGAAAACTGATGCATCCTTTTCCTCTTTCGGATTCCGGTTTCCACAATCACAAATGTCTATTATCTAGTGACAACTCAATATAGCTCTATTTGAAGCCATTCACACCAACGTTCCAGTCAGATTTAACAATGCCGAACCACGGACACTTGGCCTTTATCCGACTCCTAACTAGAGAGAACTGCTCCAGACGAATGACTTAACTCAAATTAGCATCGAATATTCGGTCTTTAAAGGGATCAAAAAGAAGTTTGTAAACCACCTAATACCTGTTCTGACAGAATAATTATGTTGTGTTCGGATTGCAGGAATGATTTTGGAAAGAAATGGAATAGGTTGTTCCATAGGAAATGAGATGGTAATGGAATAGGCGGATCCATTAACTTTTGTGTGTTTGGATGACTATGGAATGGAATCCATCTTTCAACAAAACTAAAAAAACATACAAAATTTATGAGAAATCTTCTCTCCTGGACTCATCGGACATCAATTCCCCTATTCGGTTGTGATTGACTCAATCGATTCACAAATTCAGCTTTCTATCTTGAGTATATGGTGCTCATCGGGGCATGATCACAATTTCATCGATTACCCAGTCGATTTTCATATTGAATGTGTTTTTCAGGTTTAGAAGTTCTTAAAATTTGAAGGGGTTTGGTGGAAAAAGATATAAACAAAATTGTTGTTAGGATGAATTTGACAAAGGAAGATGCAGATTCATCGTTGGTGTTATATATGGGTTCATGATATGTTGTGAATCTGGGTGCCGGGGGACATCGCAATCGTGAATTGATGAGAGGCAGAGAAGCGGGGAATGGAAGAAGAGGAGAGAGAAGCCGGATGATGAACAGTCCCACATTTCTTTCCTGGCCTGAGTGGGCTATTCCTTGCCCTAGGGGACAGAAAGAAAATCTAGGTGTTTGCAGGAATCATATTCCTGGGGCAATAGTGAGCAAACCAAACAAATTTTTTTCCATTCAGTTGGAACACATCATTTCATTCCTGCCCCTATTCAAGCATACCAAACGCTAAAAAAAAGAAAAGAAAGAAAGAAAAAAGAAAAAGAAAAAAAAGTCACGATAGATATGGCGTGAGCACTATACAAGGAAGTTTACCGCTATAATCTTTTGACGTTGTGTGTTGATGATAGAAATTTATGGCATGCCCTTTGGAATTCTACAGAGGGCAATGACAAAAGGAAACTATTCTACGAAAAGGAAAACCAGCAATGACAACCAATATGAGTTATGAAAGGTATACACAAACGGTAAACTAACCGGCATGCAGGTCCTCGATGAATATCGGCACATCAAATAGATTCCCCGCAATCCAGTCATCAACGAACATAGCATCACAAGAATCTTTACTATCCTCAAGTTTAATCTGCATAAGAGCATTCGCATTCACTGATGAAGCACTACTATCCAGAGTATCTGCATCAAGGGGCAAAGTCCCTTTTGCCTCATTCGGCTCAAGTCCAAGAACTTCACCAAATTCATCAAAGATGACCGGAACAGCCACCAACATGTCCAAAACCTTAGTAAGAGTACGACGGCGATCCTTCCTTTTAGAAACCTCATGGGCGTGTGGGTTTTCCGTACGCTTTCTCCTGAGAGAAGGTATGGCACCCTGGGTTCCATTAGCCGTACTTCCTATGGAAACAAAATGGAAATCGTTCACCGAGACTTTTCCTCGAGAAATAGCATTGGTCAACACGCCAGGTTCGACTTTACAGCCGATCCCTACCTGGCCAAGATCCTTGAGCCCTCTCATACGCATAATTTTGTCACTACCCTCGTCTTCTGATTCATCATTAGCCCGCTTCCTTCCAATAGTAGATCGATCCTTTACATGGCTTGAGCCATTTGTTTCCTCATATGATATACCTGAGTGAGACATTTCATGGGCCGAATTGGAGTTCTCATCAAAAGCACTCGTTTCCTCAGACAAGCCGTCGTTGTCATTTGGATGCTCGGATGTGGATGGGGAAACTTCAGGTGAACTTTCACACGGGTCACTTTCAGAATTATCAGGAGTAGATTGGTTGTTCTCCTGAGCTTTAGACACAAGGGCGCATTCGAGTTCAAGAGCAAGAAGAATAGCTTTTTCCCTCTTCGTAAGTCTAACAGATTTCTTTGAAGCGCTCTCTGCAGTAGCCTTTGCTTTTCTAATGCAGACATCATACTCCCCACAACGAAATGCCTTTACTTGCTTGGACATTTCCAGATTGTACCATTCCCTGGAGCAACATAAACAAACAAGATGTGCTATCAAATGAAAAGTATGCGTCATAATCAATGGAACCAAAATCCAGGATATACTTAGCAATTACTACCATGAACACCTCGTCGTAAGACTAATAGAAAGTGCTAAGAAGTGTGAACTGCAGGGATTGCTTTGCTACAAAACGATGTGATGACTCTTTTCCTTGTTATTATTTTATTTTATTTTTTCTTTTCTTTCTTCTTCTTCCTTTTTTTCTCTCAAGATGATCTTAAGCAAACACAACGTCAATCCTTTTCTTGATTGCCCAGGAAAAAGTATGTGATCCACAAGCTAATCTCGTCCTCTAACAGACAGAGAAATCAATAAGAAGAACAACTACAATCACAACTTAAGAAACAAAAGACGGAAACTATACGTTACCCAAAAAAAGGAAACTATAGGAACTACGAGAATCATCAATCAGCAACCTAAAAACTCTAATCCAGCATCACAACTTATATCATACAACTTACAAGTCATGTATCTAGTGGACAGTACAGAAATTTCAAAGGAAGATGGTATCTGTTGAAAGGTTCAAAAAACACAGCGTTCCACAAACTCTGTCAACCAACTGATTAGCATACACAGAATCAAGAGGTACATCCTATAGTCTAGCTTGTTGAATACATCCACTAACTGGAAGTTAAGCGAAGAACATGCAGTAAACAGAAAGGTACAACATTGGAATGCACAACAGTAGCTCCTATTCGCAGAGTTAACACTGGATAAAACCCCAGAATTATACAATTACAGCTGCAGACTGAAAAGATAGATGAATCTCTTTAAAAGAATAAATCAAAGGAACGAGAACACCTATGCGGAAACAGGAAAGATTCATGACTTCCAGGTGTTGACGGGACTCACACTGATACATCATCTCTGCACAGAAGCTTGATTGGAGTTCCGGATCCTGGGGAAGCCACGTGACTCTCCACAACCTCGTCTAATCCCAGTATCTGCCCAGGCCACCACGACCCATTTCGCCTTTGGACCCAAACCAGCGTCCCGACCGTCGATTCCACAATCCTTGGGTTCTTTTGCCTAATTGAACTACTCACCATCTCACCAGTTCAATCATAAACTGTTTTTCCACCTCAGACAAACAAACTACCATAAACAAGCTAAACTACCTAAACCCTTCTAAGGAAGTCAAAAACCCCTTTCAACAAGCCATTCAACTGGGAGATCAGCAAGTCTCTTTCCTGCAGCAAACGCATAAGCCCTCCTCACCTAAACCCATCAAAACCCAAATCAGAACACCAGTAAATGTTACTGTTAACGGATATCACATTGCACAAAATTCAACCAATTGGCACCATCTTCGTATCCATAATCCATATAAATGAAAGGGACAGAGGCAACAAGAAACCTAATTTTTTAGCCGACACAAACTAAAAAAACCCATCAACATTTCTTCCATAAAACCAAACCCAGAAGCTCAAAACAACAAAAAAAAGAACCCCAAAGTCAATACGATACACAAGCCATAGATCAAAACAACAAAGAGAAACAAGAACACGCTTACCTTCCCTCAAGGCCTCAACAGGGTTATCGCTGGTCGACAGAGAGAACCTCCAAGAGACTTGAAACACACCAAATTCACAAAAGGGTCGCCCAAAAGATCTCATTTTTACCTTGATTTTGGGCACCCATTTCCTGTCCTCTTTTGCTTCAATGAATAAATCACAACCCTTGTAAAAAAAGCCCTTCCTCCCGCAAAACCCTAACCCACCTAGATGAAGGAAACTGTGAACTGTGAGTGGGTTTTTTATTTCCCCACTTTTTCTTCTTCTCTAGTTGAGTGAGGTGAGGAAAAAAACAAGGGGCAAAAGAGGAACTGTGAAGAGAGAAGGGGAAGTGAAGGGTAAAGATAGAGGAAAGGAGACGAGTGAGGGGGGAGGGTTTGAGAGATTTATATGAACCAACACTACATGTCTCTCATGCATTCAGTTGACCCCTTTGTGAACGTTGTTGACTTGTTGAACTCAATCCAGGGATGCAGTTTAGATACGAGGGGAAGAGGGTTGGTGAATCATGAATGGCGATGGAAATGGATGGGGTTGATCCCTTGATTCCTCCTTCCGTGAGGGTACCACATCACACCCTACCTCTGTGTCATTAGTAGTATTATGTCAAACGTAATGTTGATTTATATCAATAATAAATTTATTCATGATATGAATCATTTTATATAAAATTATCATAAAATGATAATAATAATTTAAATTATACATTTCAATTCTGAGTCAATAATATAATTTTCTTACGTCGTTAAGATGAATAACAAAACTTTTCAAAATACGTATTGAATGATACAATGATAATGCAGTATTGTATTTTTTATGAGATGAAGGGAGCATTAGAATGTTAAGCCATGTGCGGTACGGACTAATTATAATAAAACTAAATATTAATTATAGTGAAGAAACTTATGTGGTTAAGTTATTTCATACTCCTTCCGTCTCATAAATTTTGTATCGTTTTATTATTTTATAAACAAAAAAAATCTTTAAAAAAAATTAAACAAAACTTTTGTAAAGTAGCAGCGGTTGCTCCCGATAACCGCAACAGCAAAATCCCCACACATTTAAACAAAAAAGAAATCTTTTAAAAAAATAATATTTGTAAATTAATATTTGAAATTCAAAATCAAAACAATTTGAATGGAAAAACACTGCCCGTATTAAATTTTATATTTTTTTCCTCCCATAAAAAATATCAAAAACAAAAATTATCAAATCACTCCTTATCTATTACAGTAATCTCACTATATTTTTTTTACTTTACTCCAATAAACCCCACCATTATACAAATATCAACAAAATTCAACTTTCACATAAATTTTCGATTCTGATCAGAGTGTTACACTCTTCACAGGACAAAAAGGATATATAGTAAAGAATTTTTTTGAAAAATTAAGAGCACCCGATATATGTGTCAAGAGATATTTTTATTATTGATTTTCTTAAAAGGTTTATAATAAATAATAGGTTTATTATTTTGATTGTGAATTTTGTTATGATTTTCTATAATTTAGATTAAACCAAATTTTGATATATCATAATAAAAAAATATATAACTTATTTTATTTTATTTTCAATCAACAAATAACTCAAAACTATATCCATTTAAAAATACCCCCCCTCTCTCTCCACCATCTCTGCCGCTCCACCATCTCTACCATCTCCGAACTCCTCCTCCTCACACTGTCTCACTGGCTTTCCTCATTCATCGTCGTCACTGCCATCAACGTTGACAACGTGTTCATTGTTCGCCATCGAGTCTGATTATCGAATAGTTGTCGAATGAATGTTTTGGCAGTTGTGATGGACTAAGAAGAGACGGGGTTGGGTTTTGGAGAGGGTTCAATTGAAGACGGATACGATGTACACGACGACGAGGAGGTGGGCGCACGTTGACCGGCCCATGACTTTGGTTCCGATCCACCCGATTCAGGTCGTTGAGGGGGTGATTGGTGGTGGAGGAGTGATGCTGGACATGATGCGGTGAAGAGGGGTGTGAAGGAATGGGCTGTGACTGATCGGAGGTAGAGATGTCTTTGGTGAAGCATTTAATTTTATCTTTTAATTAATAAGCTCTTTGTTATAGTGCTTTGTTGCTGACAATCAACGATGAAGCAAAGTGTTCTACTCTTCTTGTTTTGATGAATGGGAAAATGAACCTGGAAGCATTTTGCAGGCAAATTCATGTATAGTATTATCAATGCAAATTGTCCAATTAAACATTTTGATATCAATTTATACATAACGACATTGCTTATATGTTATGGGTGGTAATAGACTACCATGGTATCATGATATGGAGCGATATCTCTTGTGATAATACAGAAGATCAAGAGGATTGTTGATGGATATTTTATTTACAATTCAAGATTTTGTTCAGTGAGGCTATCAGTAAGCTTCTTCGACTCACCATTTCCATGGCCGCCACCCCTTTTTGTTCAGACATTTTATTTTTTTTCCCTCTTCGGACACACTGTTTTGTTTTTTTAAATGCCGTTCTATTTTATTTTATTCACGCACTCTGTTTTGATTTTGTTCAGACGTTCTGTTTCATTTTTATTCAGACGCTCTGTTTCATTTTGTTCAGACGCTCTGTTTTGATTTTGTTCAGACACTCTGTTTCATATTGTTCAGACGCTCTATTTTGATTTTATGTAGACGCTCTATTTCATTTTGTTCTGACGCTCTGTTTTGATTTTATCCAGACGCTCTGTTTCATATATGTTCAAGTGCTCTGCTTCACTTTGTTCCGTCGCTCTGTTTTGATTTTGTTGAGACGCTTTTATTTCATTTTTTGTTCAGACACATCGTTTCAGATTTCGGCAATGTTGTCGGATTTCGGCAAAGATTCCGATGTTTTCGGATTCCGATGACGGGGTCGGATTCCGATGAAGATTCCGACGACTTCGTCAAATTCTGACGACGTGGTAGGATTCCGACGAAGATTCCGACGACGATGAATGTATTTCGATGAAGATTCCACCGACGGTTGGGTGATGCTAGGGGTTAGGTGAAGATGAGAATAGTGTTGGGGGTTAGATAGATGGATGAATTATAGTTTTTTCCCTATCTTCATGACAGATCTAATAGATCATGGTTCATCACTGATCTTCTATCTATGATCCTTGCTGCACTGATGTACGTCTCTTAAACTGTATTGACTGTCCTAGTTCCAACCCTAAGATGAGTATTGATATAACCTAATTTATGTTGTGAGATAAATGTGAATGTTATCTATATCTTAAATTTCTGTGTATATTTTTCTTATTATTTATTATTCCTTGAGGGGACCGCTTTCACTGTTTGGTATTGTTCATGTACTCTTTGATACTGTTCATATGGGGCTCGACACTGTTCATGTCGGGAGAAAAAAGGTTGCGAAGCAACCGTCCACTTTGGCTATAAAAGTCGTGCCCTCCCTTTGTAAAACACACCCCATTTTTGTAAGGAATCGAAGAAGGAGAGGTGGAGAAAAGTAGTAAAGTTCCGTTTCAGTTTCGTATCACTTTCATTTTATAATACGTTATCAGCACGAGATTCTAACCAACTGAGATTAAAATCAAAAAAAGGTGTTTGAGGTATTGATTCTAAATTTATACTCTTATTTTATATTTGCAGCGTTTGCTGTGCGGAAACCTACATCTTTTATGTTTTAATTTTATAGTTTAAACACGTTGGCGCGGCTTACCCTGAGTGGCGAGAAACTATTTATTTATATTTCATGTTGGTGTATTTGTTCCAAATTGTGAGAATTAATTTTTGTTTTATTGTTTAAGGTATACGTCTCAAACTCGAAACAGCTTTGACAAAATGTCTCCTGAGCGGTATGATGAAATACATAAACGAATGACTAAAAATCTTGACGATTTATGCTTCCATTTATTGTTATTAGTAGTTCTGTATATTATAATAATGATATACTTTTTCCTATTCTTAACTTAATATTAATATTATTATGCTATGTACGTTTATTCACATAATATTATGATTAATTATAAATTTTATTTTATGAGAAAATGATGACAAATCTTGATAAATTGGAATTTGTTGCATTTGAGATATCTAGGAAAAATTATTTGCCAAGGACCCTGGATGCAGAATTGCATCTTAATGCTAAAGGACTTGGCCATACTATAATGACAAATAATGAAGCATCGATGCAAGAAAATGCAATGGCATTAATTTTTTTAAGACATCATCTCTACGATGTACTCAAATCTGAATATTTGACTGTGAAAATTCCATATGAATTATGGATTAAATTACAAGGCAGATTCGACCATCAGAAGTTGGTATTCCTTCCTACATCAAGGCATGACTGGTTAAATGTGAGATTGTAAGATTTTAAATCTGTGTAAGAATATAATTCTGCATTATTTAAGATCACATCGTAACTGACATTATGTCGAAAGACAGTTTCCGAAATGGATATGCTGGAGAAAACATATTCAACATTTCATCCTAAAAAATGTGATTTTACAATAACAATACAGGATGCAGAAATTTACAAAATATAGTAAACTAATATCATGTCTTTTGGTTGCTGAGAAAATAACAAATTACTCTTAAAGAATTCACAAACTCGTCTAGTCGGTTTCGTCCCTTTACTTGAAGTAAATGTCATCTCTTTCCAAGGGAATAGAGGTGGATATTGGCATGAGAGAGGACGAGGTCGTGGTCGTGGTCGAGGACGATTTCACGATCAGCATAAAACCATATAATACAGAAAGTCATTTGAAATGGCAAAATGATAAATCAGTGCGGCAAAGGGGAAAACTCCATATAAGAAACCCCAAAAGGACAATAAAGGATCTTGTTTTCAATGTGGAATGGAAGGATATTGGTCTCGGACATGCCGCATATCTCAGCATCTTATTAACCCTTATCAGGCTTCAATAAAAGGATAAAGACAAACAAGTGGAGACTAACTTCGTCAGTCATGAAACAAGTGTGCCTATACCACCAGTGGATCCTACAGATATAGCTGGATGTTCCAATATGGAGAATGATATTAACGAGCTTACTTTAGATGATGCTTTTGATTGGTGGAATGAGTTAAAAGATTATTAAGATCTGTGATATTGATTAGCTTATAAAATATGTGTGTTATATGCGTCTGTTGCAATAACTGTATTTTATATTAATTTATAATCCCTCTAAATCTATGTATGTTTCTATTTTAATAAAAGATTGAGATTAATAAAATCTATTTATTTCTATACAGAATTATCAAAAGAAAATGGAGGACATATGCATAGTTGACAGTGCAACAACACACACAATCCTTCAAAATGAAAAATATTTTTCTACTTTAAACAATGCAGAAGCAAATGTTGGTACCATATCTGGAACGTCAAAACTAATAGAAGAATTTGGAAGTGCTAATTTTACATTACCAAATGGGACTCACATTTGTATAAAAAATGCGTTGTACTCTCAAAAGTCCAAACGAAACCTTCTTAGTTTTAAGGATATTCGTCTCAATGGTTTCCACATTGAAAGCACAAATATAGATGGTGAAGTGTATCTTTACATAACATCTACTATAAATGGTTGTAAGCAGATCATGAAAAAATTTTCAACACTTGCTTCTGGATTATATCTTGTGAAAATTAGAGTAATCGAGTCACATAATGTTATGAATCCGAAGTTCATTAACTCAAAAAATATTGTGCTTTGGCATGAATGACTTGGACATCCGGGAAGTACGATGATGAGACGAATTATTGAAAGCTCACATGGACACCCATTAAGAAATATGAAAAGTTTGTTGAATCGTAATCATGTTTGTGTTTCTTATTCATAAGAAAAACTCATAATAAGACTTTCCATATCAAAGGTGTCATCTGAATCCCCATCTTTCTTAGAAAGAATTCAAGGGGATTTTTAAGCCAATTCACCCATCTCAGGATCATTTAGATACTTAAGGTTTTAATAGATGTTTCCACTAGATGGTCTCATGTTAGTCTTCTTTCTATTGGTAATATTGCATTTGCTAAACTGCTAGCCCAAATCATTAAATTACGAGCTCATTTTCCCGATAATCCAATTAAATCCATTCGTCTTGATAATGTTGGGGAATTCATCTTAAAAACTTTTGACGATTATTATATGTCAGTAGGAATTTCAATCGAACATCCTGTTCCACATGTACACACTCAAAATGGTCTAACGGAGTCTTTAATTAAAAGACTTCAACTGATAGTCTGACCAATGATTATGAGATCTAAGTTATTTGTATCTGTTTGGGGTCATGTTGTGTTACATGTTGCTAATCTTATCGTATTAGACCAACGACATATCATAAATATTCACCATTACAACTCATTAAAGGTCAAAAATCAGATATCTCTCATTTAAGGGTATTTGGATCTGCTGTTTATGTCCCTATTGCATCCCCACAACGAACTAAAATGAGACAACAAAGAAGACTTGGAATTTATGTGGGTTATGATTCACCATCAATTATTCGTTATTTAGAACCTCTTACTGGTGATCCCTTTACTGCTAGACATGTGGATTGTCATTTTGATCAGAAAACTTTTCCTTCTTTAGGAAAAGATAATAGATTGGGAAAATCACAGAGAATGAAAGATGTTAAGAAAGTACTATCTCGATCCATCAATCAACATACACAGAGAAGGTACTATCTCAATTTTATATGGATAATGCTCATTCATTAAAATCTCCAATAATTGTTCGCTCATTGGATGTTAAGAAAGATGAATTTCGACCTGCGAAAGAAGGCGAACAAATTCTGGGACCAGAAGTTCCCTATCTAAGTGTAATTGGGGCATTAATGTATCTCACAAACTGCACAAGATCAGATATTGCATTTGCTGTTAATCTGTTGGCTAGACACAGCTCTGCACCTACAAGGAGACATTGGAATGGAGTCAAGCACGTCATGCGTTACCTTTGAGAAAGTAATTATATGGGATTACTATATCCTAAAGGATCGAAGTCTACATTAACTAGATATGCTGATGCTGGATACCTGTCTGATCCTCACAAAGCAAAGTCTCAGACGGGATATGTATTTACTTATAATGATACTGCTGTATCCTGGAGATCAATAAAACAGACCCATACAACAACTTCTTCGAATCATTCAAAGCTTATAGCAATACATGAAGCAAGCCGAGAATGTATTGATATGGGATTACTATATCCTAAAGGATCGAAGTCTACATTAACTGGATATGCTGATGCTGGATACCTGTCTGATCCTCACAAAGCAAAGTCTCAGACGGGATATGTATTTATTTATAATGAAACTGCTATATCCTGGAGATCAATAAAACAGACCCTCACAGCAACTTCTTCGAATCATTCAGAGCTTATAGCAATACATGAAGCAATCCGAGAATGTGTATCTTTGAGATCAATGATTCAACACATTCAAGAGACATGCGGGTTATCGTCTGTCAGAGGAGCTCCTAGCATACTTTATGAAGATAATGCTGTCTGTATTGCACAGCTCAGAGGAGGATACATCAAGGGTGACAGAACGAAGCACATATCACCAAAAATTCTTCTACCCTCATGATCTTTAAAAAGATGGATATATAGATGTGAAGCAGATACGCTCAAGTGATAACTTAGCAGACCTGGATCCGTGACGGCATAACGCTCACGTGTCTTCCGGGGCGGAAAGTCGGGGACGTTACATCGGCCCAGCCTTGGGGTTTTTGGCCTGTAACTGCAGATTGGGCCTGGCTAGCCCGATCCTGGGCTTTAATGGGCCGGGTCTGAGAGGGCTTTTTCCTCTCAGATCATGGCCCGACCCTATCATTATGTTTTTGAAAAAAAAAAGGGACCGTTAAGTCTTTCAATCAAAATCGTGAACGATTACAAGAAACCGTTAACGATTTTCGAAAACCGTCATCGGTTTCCATTGAAACGACAACGGTTTTTAAGGTTTTCATAAACTTGGTCTCAGGTCTTCATAACCGTGAATGATTCTCCAAAACCATGAATGGGTTTGTAAAAAATCTGAACGACAATTTAGAAGACGTTAAACGGTTTTTAATGGATAGAAAACCTAAACCCTAAAAACCATTCACGGTTTTGGAAACCGTTAACGATTTAGAGGTATGGATTTCTTTTCTTTTGAAAACCGTGACATATTCTTGAAAAAAAGTCACTTGATCTTAAAAAGCCGTTCACAGTTTCTTTTTTTATATTATTTTGATAACGGCTAGTTTTTCAAAAATTGGACAACCCTCACCAACAGTCATAAAACGGCTATATTTGAGGGGTTTTTGGTCTAACTCATTTTTTGAATGATTGTCTACATAAACAACAATTGAAAAAACATATATTCACAAAATCTTTCATACTCTACTTGATTTTCTTGCAATTAAACTCTCGAATCCCCTAAAACTCTCTTGTTTGTTCATAAATCATAAATTATAATGATTTACTCATTCCAAAATCAAAATATATACAATGTCGACAATGATGATGTATTTTCTTACGCATGATGATGCCGGCTTGTGATTTAACGTTTCGAAAATTGTTCCACAAGACCAAGAGACTCCTCAATCCGAAGAGGGATATTCAAACGATGCATCCGCCGCTTCTTCATCGAAGAAAGGCTCGGACTGTTGGTTGTATTTTGAGAAGGTCATCGGAGCACATAGGAAGGTGACCGAAGCTAAGTGTAAAATGTGCGGTAAGATCTTTTCAACGAGTAAAGGTACTTCACATTTGTTAAGGCTTGGAAAAACTTTTCTATTGAAAGAAGGCAATATCCCTAAGGGATAAACATAATTGAATAATACATGCGGTTTGTGGACATATAATCAGGCCCGTCAACGTGAACAGGTTGAATTCATAGTCCATAATGAATTATCTTGGAATTTTACGGATAATCCTAAATTTATTAAGTATGTTCAAAATGAATTATAACCTAGTTATCAAAGAAACCATAGAAACACCATTAGATCAGATGCTTTAAAGCTTTACCTTGATGAAATGAAATAATTGATACAAATATTTCCGCTAATGATGGGAAAGTTTGTATCATCTTCGATGTTTGAACCATTAGTTTTCAAGTTCCTTACTTATGTTTGACCGTTCTTTGTGTTCACGATTGGTAGTTGCAAAAACGTATCATTGCTTTTAGATTATTTCCTTATCCTCATACTAGTGAGAAATTTTATAATTTGATCTTGATCGTTCTATGTGAGTTTAAGTTGTTTGACAAGATCTTGAGTATATCTTTTGATAATGTTTTAAATAATGATAGAACGGTTCAAATGTTTAAAACGGCTTTGGATCTTATGTGTGATGGTATTTTACTCCATGCTAGGTGTTGTTGTCACATAATAAATCTTATAGTTAAAGATGACTTGAAAGATGAAATTATTGGACATTATGTGTAATGTATCCGAAATGTTTTGTTGTTTGCTAATAGTAGTGGGAAGAAAGGACAGGAATTCAAGACTTTATGTAAGGAGATGAGAATGAAGCCTTTGAAACCATTATTGGATGTTCAACATCGTTGGAACTCGACGTACTTGATGTTGAAGAGGGTGGTGTAATACAAGAAGGTATACAACCAATTCGTCATCTCAAAAGTTTTCGGAAGGGAAGCCATCAACCAAATGTTGGTATATTGCATAATGTTTGTGCAACTTGTTGGAGGTCTTGTACGAAACAATGGTAAAATTATCGGGTGTTTACTATCCCACTTCTCATTTTGTTCTTCCCAAATTGCCTAATATAGCTAGATTGTTACATGAGTATAGATATCTAGGACCTATTTTTTTATATCATTCAAAAAATAAAGGCTAAATTCCTCAAGTATTATGAGGATGTCCCTCCACTTTTTTCCATTGCATGTGCTTTGAATCCCCTAATAAAATTATAAGGGGTAGAAAATATATTAGATGCAATAGATGAGAACTTAGGAATAAGACATAGTGATAAAGTAGAGCAATTTAAGGATGGTATCAATGGAATGTTTCATATTTATGACAATAAGGATGGGAGACAACAAGTTATCTCATTTGGAGCTTCTAGTGCTAGTAGTTCCTCACAACCACAAAATGAGGATAAATATTAATAACTTTATAATCATGTTAAGAATAAGAAGCCTAATACTGCACAAACTTCTTTCAATGAATTGAATTTATATCAATAAAATGACTTTATATCAACAAAATGACTTCATTGCTTTCATGTCTCTCAATAATTTAGTCAATTTCGATAGCTTATCTTGGTGAAAAGTTTCTTCTGTGCATTACCCTATTTTGGGAGCAATGGCACGTGATATTCTTAGTGCTCAAACTTCCACGATGGCATTCGAGTCATAGTTCTCCGCTAGCGATCGAGTGCTTGATGATAGAAGAAGTTGGCTTTGTCCCGAATCTTTGGAGTGCTTGGTGTGTTGGAAGGATTATCTTGATACTACATACCGGGAGCAAGACAAGAAGCCCGAAGAGTGGACTTCCAATTTGAATGGGAGTTTGGAACAGATGAAAGATATTGTGACTTATTTGGAGTGATTTTTTTTATATGCTTTCGCTAATGTATGTAGAAATAATGTTTTTGTATGTAAAATTAGTTCATGAGGTACGGTTTTATGTCCCCCTTATCTTGTATATTTGTTCGAAATTAATGAAGTAACCAAGATTTTGTCCAGGACCTATTAAGTTTCAGCTTAGTTTTGTACAAATCACAATGAAACAATGAAATTTTTCCGTTAAATGTTAAAAATATAAGAAAAGGCCTCAAAATTGGTAACGATTTTCTGGAACCCTCATTGGTTTTGATGTCCTAAGAGCTAGGTTTTCTGTTTATTGAAAATCGTTGACGATTTTCAAGAAATCGTGAACGGTTTTGATGTCCTTAGGGACAAGGTTTTCTATTAATTGAAAATCATTAACGGATTTCAAGAGACCAACGGTTTTGATGTCCTCATAGCAGCTTCAAAATAATACATCAAAACCGTCATTGGTTTATGAACCCGTGAACTGTTTTGGATTACTGAGAGCACCTAAAAAAAACACTTAAAATCGTCAACTGTTTCTGAAAACCGTAATCGGTTTTCGATTACTGAGAGCAACTCAAAATGAAAAATTGAAAATGATCAACGATTTTTCAGAAATCGTCGCTGGTTTTATGCAGATCTATATCAAAACCCCTCAACCCCTTATTTTTTTCCTCACTTTTTCTTTATTTCTCTCTCTTTGATCCCAAACCGTAACACACCCAAACAACTAAATACACCCAATTGAGTCAAAATTTCATCAAATTAACACCCTTTGTTCAATTGCCACACATTAATTTCAGCAAATAATGATGATTCTCACGAATTCACTCCTCTTGTTCATGTTGATTTCAATGCTCAACACAAGAGGCCGTAGTGCAGACGCCATCTCCTCTACCACAACCCCGACGTAGTTCATCCCGTCGCAATCCTTCTAGGACGATCAATGTTGTTAAGGGCAAGGGAAAGCAACCGGCCAAGGAGACGAAAAAGGGAAAACAAAGCCGATGGAAGATGTGGGTGTGGAAAAATTAAAGATAGGTGAAAATATCGATGGTTCTCGTCGAAAGAACGTGATGAATGTCGAGATCCCATGACCCATGCAAATTGACCCTATAGAAGGTAGTCATTCTAGTGCCACTCTTGAGTTTTTATCTGATCATTATAAGGGTGTTTACAATGAGCAATTGAAAAAAAAACTTAAGCCATGTGATTAATCTTGATTGGCTTAATCAAAACAACTTTTCGAGGTTTAGTGATTGGTTTGAAACTCAAGGTTGGAAAGATATGGTAACCAATAAGGTAACTAAATGCTATTCGAAAATGGTGCAATTGTTTTATGCTTACTTCGAGCCTATCCCGAAGAGGATTTATCATTATAGGTCATGGATTAAGGATAAAAATATTGTGCTCAATCCGGAGATTATTGGTCAAACTTTGGGGATCAATTTGAAGGAATAGCGGAGGTAAAATAAAATTATTGGGACGTGGTTGAGGGGTTTAGTCCTAGGCAGGCATGTGAGACTTATTGAAATGTAAAATAACAAATGCATATGCCTTTCATCCTAATGAATTAGATCCCGAAATGAGGGTATTGCATCTTATAGTAGGTCGGTGGTTGAAGGAAAAAAACCGGGGGACTCTATGATCCTATACGTAATGAGATTTTGTTCATATATGTCTTGCTTGAGAAATGGTTGATCAGTCTATCTTTCTTTCTTCTTTATCAAATGGACAAGTATGCTGAAGTTCATGGAAAGGTTCTTGCATTTAGGAGTTATATTTCTCAAATTCTTGAGTATCATGGTTTTGATTTGAGTAAAGAGAAGAAGGTAGAAAACTCTTTCAAGATTTGGGGGGGTCTTCCGCTCATCTTGTTAGCTTGAAGTGTGCTTTGAATCGGGAAAACGATGTATGAGAGCTCATCCGTCTGAGGATTGTGACGAAAAAGCAAGTGAAGGATTCTAAAAGGACGAGTTGTGATCTTAAAAACGTCCAAGTTAGGTGTTTCGCAAGCCACCTCTAGTGCACAACCTAGTGAAGAAGAAGAAGTGGAAGATGAAGAAGAAACAGAAGGAGACAATGAAGATAATGCTTGTGATCATTGCCCTCATTTCCACTCAATGGACCGATAACTACGAAAGGTTGAAACGGAATTATAAAGCACTTCAACGTGATTTCGACATCTTCTAAGGTCGTGTGACTATGAGATAGGTGGTAGAGGTTCATCGTCATTATGATATCACATATTATCTTAATCGGCTAGCACTACAAACGGGAATTCCTCCTCCATCGTCCGCGAATGATAATGATGGTGATGATGATGATATGGATATGTGATTGTTTTCGGTTTTGTAATGTTTTTGTGATTTGTAATTGAATATTTTATCTTTGGCACATGTTTCTTTATATTTGGAACAATGTTTCTTTATTGTTATCGGTTAGAACAATGTTTCTTTAGATGAAAAATAAATATTTTTTAATGACAGTGGAGTGTAAGTGAGGTTTAGAAAAGAGAATAAGAAAAAAAAATAATGAAATAATTTAATTATATTAATATAAATAAATATAAAATATTATAAATAAATTAAAACTAATAAAAAAAATATTACAAAGAGAGTAATAAATAGTGAAACATCAGGGATAAACTTTATAGGTTCGATGTGAATACGTTGCTGCTTATTGTCACTGCGGGGAATCCAGAAGAAGAAAATCTAAATCAGGGGGAAAAAAACAAAGAGAGGGCTGTCCTTGTTTGCGGCTTGGTTTCTTTCGAGCGTCGTTGCAAGGGAAGAGCGGAGACTGAACCAGCAGAGCAGCCATGACGGGTAAAAATTCAATCTTTTTGATATCTAGGGTTTTTTTCTATGAAAAAATCGGCTTTGTATTCTGGTCTTAATGAAATTGGCTTCGTGTGTTTCAATTGGGGGGTTTGAATTTCATGAAGCGATGAATTGATAGGGAAAAGCTTGCTTGTTCGTGAGAAATCAAATACCCAGTTGTTGTAAATTGAAAAATAGCTTGTTTGGTTCCTTGATTGATTTCAAGGATCATTTATTTTTTGTATTTTGCTTTTTGTGTTCTAGCCTTAAATACATGCTGCAGGATTCAATGGTCATGTAGTATTTTATGATAGGTTTTCAATTGGGCTCATGCAACTTGACTGTTTATCATATAGTTTCCACCACTGTCTGTTTATCATATACTATAGTATGTTTTATCATTAGACATTACAAGCCCTTGAAATTAAAGCCACTTTAGAATCCGCGCACCTGGCCTAGCGTTCAAAGATCACTCGAGATGACTATGGATTGTCATTATCACTATTCACTGTACAAGGATAAGAATTTGATGGTTAATGATTTCTTTTTGCATTTTGTGTTTAGAGTTGTGTGAGACAAGATGATATTTTTGCAGTCGTGTTTCTCTCCATTTCGTGTGGCTTAGCTTGTGACGAGTTTTTAAGTGCTCTAATTGGGCACTGACTTGCTTGCTCGCTTTGTTTTGTCTTTTGGCTTCAAGATTACGCTCAGGAGCAGGAAATGGAAATCGAGGCACTGGAAGCCATACTTATGGATGACTTTAAAGGTTTGCTGATTGATATGAGTGTCTGTGATTTTTCTCTTTTCTCTAGCTATCTGCAGAACAGATATTCATTGTAAGAGATGTAATGTTGGTTTTGTTGCTTTTATGATTGGTGATGCAGAAATTCATTCGGCAGAGAGTGGACTAAGCACTTCTAATAGATGCTTCCAAATAACAATTTCTCCTCAGGTACTTCATTCGTGTGCCACTCTCTTTTGAATGTATATTACGGATGATGCCATTTAAAAAATTACTGCATTCAGATCCTTTCTTTCTCCTTGATATTTTGACCCTTTTCATTCATTTATTTATTAGAGAATTTTGGCCTTGTGATTCCTCATTGCTTGGCCCGTTTACCAGTTTAATAAAAGTAGACTTAAATGTGATGACTCTGGATTAGACCTTTTGTTTGTCAAATGTTCTACTGTCTATTTTGGCGTGCCAGTGTAGCCTTGTCTTCTTTTTGCAAGGGTAGATTTGCATCAAACCTGTGGTTTGGGATCCTCCTTATATTTATCCATGTCATTAAACCTAAATCTTCAATATTAACATGGTAGATCATCTTTTGTACAAAGGTAGGGATTTTTTTTCTTGTGCCTTCTCAATAATTTGACTGGCCTTTTTATCAGGATGATGAAGAAGATGACTCGGCATCTGCTCCAGGTACTTATCTTATTTTCAATTGAATGAAATGATAGTTTATGCTCATTTTCATTTCTTTTGCTGAAGTTCTGATCCTTGCAAAGATCATATGGATTCCCGGGTTATTGTAGAACTTATGACACTCTTTCTTTCAGTTCAGTTGGGATTGATTTTCTCTCACACAGAGAGATACCCAGATGAACCTCCTCTCCTCAATCTGAAAAGGTTAGGTTGACCATATGCGATTTAACTTCGTTTTTTGACTTTCCTCGACTCTTTTTCATAGTTTGACCTATTAGTTCTTCAGTGTGCATTAAATTGGGTTATCTTTATCCCTTACTCCGATTGTTATGTGATAAATTGATGACATTCAAAGCGCTTATAAGCGTATGAAATCATGACATGTTATATTGTTGCCATTGACTCTTACTGATCACTGATTGTGGGATGAGTATGTAACTTCTAACTTACAGCAGGCTTTGTGATTTCCTAAAAGTTTGTTTATAATGTGGTTGGTGCAACTTGTTAGAAACATAATATGGTAACAGAAAAAATTACCTTCTTTAATTAGAAGCACAAAGGATTGAAGGTGCAGAAAGCTCTGAATACACAGGTTGGACCTAGGGTTAAATGTATGCAGAGAGTAGCGCATGCTGCTCTGAAACCATGTAAGAAACTAACTTCTTAAAAACCAAGTTAATGATAGGCACATAATAACATTTTGTATCTCAAAACCAAGGATTTCAGGATTCAAACTTATGACCTCGTGTCATAGCTGCTCTACTACGTTGTATATGTTAAAACAAAAACCTCTACCAAAGTTTCCAGTTGCCAATAGAAGTTCATCAAATATTGGTATTTCAACTCTAATGAAGAAACGACTTGAGTTCCTGCTAGAAAATAGCCTTTGTATTAAGGTTGGCATGCATATGGGTTTTATAGAACTTGAGATAAAAACTTACAGTTTTCAAGAGAAAAATCTGCTTTGCAGATGACACATCAATATGCATGTCTCAGAAAGTGGACGCAACACGGTAGGACACACTTGTTCATACATACATAGCTGGATGTGTGTATGTATAAGACGTCATTCTGCTCCACCAGAGGCATCAGGGAATGCCTATCGGGCGTTGGTGTCTGACACAAGCTAACATGCTTCATTTGCACTGTGATACTATCGGTGCTTCATAGTAATGGTTAAGGTCCCATTATGCTTGCATTTGATGGAACAAGATCCATTACTTTCTCAAAACAGAAATCTTGCATGCCATTTCTGCGACATCAGAAAGCGAAGTTTTTTAAGGTTTCTATATGTTTATTTTTCCATTTTATCTTTATGAAAATGAATAAATTTTAAATTGGATTCGGCTACGAATAGATAAAGATACCAAGTTATCGTTGCAAACCCCAAAGCCAAGGGGATGCGAAGTTCTTTAATTCGTGAAACAAGGCTACGTGCTGAAAATTTTGGTAATGAATTACCTCTTTGGTCTGGATAATCAATTATACATTACGCATAGGGATGTGAAACAAGCATGGGACAATATAGCTTGGGAGTTAACCTACTGCATAGGCAAACTTTAATTTTTATGCAATCGCTGCTGAGTGCTGAGTAGGATTTGACATAGGAAATTGTATGCAACCTTACGTTGCAGACCAAAGGCCGTTCTGGTCAACAATTGGAACTATCAACGATACAACCTTGAGAGGAGTGTTTGATCAATATAAGTTTTTTCTCTAAAGTTGACAGTGAGTGCGGGTAGAAATATCGTTCAGATGAACAAAGTGTGTATATCTTTTTACCTGCTCTAAGAGCAAGAAAATTGAGAAACAAAGAGCCCCAGATCGCTATTAAATGTGGCAGTTGATTGTAGTTGATTGCATGCTATAAGCTCTCCCTAGTCTTGTAGACTAAATGGTGAACTTCCTGATAAAAGCTTGACAGAAAGAAAGAAACAAGCATCAATTTGCTCATATCGAAACATGCATCAATTTGCTCATACCTTTCTGCGGAATTAGTGATTTCTTTCGCATGCTTTGATATATTTTTCCTTGTGATGAGCGGCACAGTAGGATAATAGTGGTGGAAGTTTCAACTAGGATGTTTTTTTTTTTAATTGATTTTACTTGTGGCACTTGTTGAGCTTCTTAAGATCTAATGGGCTCTCTTTGCTAGCAATCACTGAAATGGTATTTTAAACAAATGTAATGTCAGTAAGAGTAAGAGGCAGTTTTTTTTTTCTCACACGGTTTATCTAAAGCATCATCCAGATCGATCTCCTTAACTTCAATCATGAGTTTTTAAATACTGGATTGCTATTTTTCAGCTTACGAGGAATTTCAACTCAAGACCTCAAAATTATTAAAGAACAGCTTCAGCAAGAGGTACAATAATATTCTTTCTTTCTTTCTTTCTTTCGATCTTTCTTTCTTTCTTTCTTTCTTCTTTCTTTTTTGGTCCTTCTTGTAGAGTTGTATCCCAATGTCTTTCTTGAGCTGTGTTAAATGAACAGGCTTCTGAAAATCTTGGTATGGCCATGGTTTACACACTAGTTAATTCTGCCAAGGATTGGCTAAGTACAAGGTTTGCTCAAGACTCAGGTCTTGACAATGGTGCAGATGATGAAACAACTAAAGAAGATGTATGGTTCCTTCCCTCTTACTCTTGGAATTAGATTTGGAAGTCTGCATTTGAGGTGTTTTAGTTGGTTGCAATTATAAATTGTATTAGCTTTGGAGCTGTTGCTAGAATTCTTTTGTTACTTTTGAATGCCTAAAATTTTGCAGTGGAATGTCAAACTTTTTACCATGTAGCTTATACCAAAATTATTCTGTTTCTTCTTTTCTTTTTTCTTTCTTTTTACAAAAATAGATATGCTGTGCTTGCACTTTATTCTTGAAGTATTTCAGTAATTTTCTATCTAGTAAACTAAGTTTACATAAAATTTTGAATCTGTAAATCCTACTTTTTGATCAGCAGATTAAGACCATGAGTAGTTCGGTTTGCATCTTTGTGGTGTCATAAAATACAGAATATGGCCTTTCTAAGTTACTTATTCAACTGGAATAATGTATTTAAAAGAGCAAAGAGATTTTAACTGGTTACGGCTTAAGTGTATGAAGTGTCTGCTTAAGAAAATCCATACATAAGTGAACACAAGTTGCCGCTGCTTGCAAACCCTCAAATTCTTGAAACTTTTTGGTTAACCAAGTAAAAAATAATGTTGCTGTAATGGGACTAGTTTAAAGCATGTTAAAAAGTTTAAAACGAGAGAGATAACTTTTACTAGTTTATTAATCACTAGGATGAAGCATGCTATTTTTTTTGTTCTTTTTTTTTTCTGCATGTTTAAAAGTTACTTCAGTGTTTGATATTCATAATTTTGCGTGTCTATTGCTGCCTATCTCTTGACAATAGAAAGAAATGTGACATTTACTTCGACCCAGCATGATTGGTTTTTTTTTTTCATCCTGTATGCTTTGAGTTTGTTCTTCCAAGTGATGCTGTAAGTGAAATGTACTTATCAAGCTCCGTTTTACAAAAACCTAAGTACATGTCTAACGACAGCATTACTAAGCTTGCGATTATTTTTAGTTATATATCAGTTGGTGTGTTTCAGAATACCAAGGTTGAGATTTTGATGAAAAAAAAACCTGAAAAATAACTTAAAAGGAGAAGTTTGCAGCCTCTTCATGGGCTTAAGCAGTCGCCTATTAGAATTATGGTTGGTTAAGCGGTTTCAGTGAAGTTTGGGCTTTGGGAGTATGCTTAAAAAGCCTCATACAACTCTTTGCGAACTCTCACTGAAGTTAAAGCAACACGAGAAAGGGTTGTGCCTCCTACCTCTTATGTTTTTATGCAATCAAAATGGCTCCAATCAAGATTGTATGTACCCTCCGATTCGAAGTGACTTTGTTTCGGAAGTTCTACATGAGCATCCGTATATGTTTGGATGGTTTTGCTTTGGAACTTGACTAAGGCGAAGCCTTGTTATATTGTAGTATCGGTGCTTTGTTTCGTGAAGTAAATTTCTGGGTTTTTTTTGGTTCTGTTCAAGACTGTTTCTAGGCATTTGTTTCTGATTGTCCCAACACTTTGATCTCTATACCTCTATCAGTTCTTGTAATGATTTTCCTATTTAGCAATATCCTTAATCCTTCTTTCTTAGATTATTATACCACATGGAGAACCCGTTACAGTTGAAACATTTTTGGCATGGAGGGAGAGATTTGAAGCGGAGCTGGCACTAGAGCGAGCAAAGTAAGTGGTGTATTGCAAGTCCATCATTAGCATGCGAATAATCATAATGTAGAAAAAGGGCACTGAGTACTTGGTCTTCATTATGTCTGATTGTGGGCTCAATGTCACAGGCTGATGCCAGATTCTGCACTTGGAGCACCCAAGGAGAAGAAGCTCACTGGAAGGCAGTGGTTTGAAAGTGGAAGAGCCGTGGCTGCGGCAGTAATCTCCAAGCAACCTTGATCTTGTTTTGCTAGTTGTTGACGGTCCATTTAACAAGCTGCATTGTCCTGTTTTGTTTTTCCGCAGAGAGGAGCCCTCCCGGCTGCGGAGGAAGAGGAGGAGGAAGAGGATGAAGACATTGATTTTGATGATGAAGACTTCGAAGGTGAATTTGTCCTCCTAACCGAGACAAAGTCTTTTGGTTCTGTACTTTTCATGCGGATTAATTCATGAGTTCTGATGCGTTATCAGATGACGATGAGGAAGACATGCTTGAGCACTATTTGGCCGAGAGATCAGACTCATCATCTCATTCCTCGAAGAGGGCAGCTTGAACCTCAAATCCTGCTCGCTGGTAGTTACAATTCCCAGAAAGTCAAAAGCAGGTGTTTTTCCATCCCTTGAGGCCTTTCAGTTTGTCGAGCTGGCAAAGAGCGCCTTGAAGGGTTTTTTTTGGCTGCCTGTTGTACTTTTTATACTGCAAAAGCAACCTATGTGTTGCTCTTTACCACCATTGCAGCCATCCATCCTAGCAGCGCCTGAAACCCTTATTTTTTTTCTATTTAATTGTACCCTTATGTCAAAACCAATGTAGGATGCAAGAGTGGCATGCTATACAGTCAACTTGGTTCAAGTTTCTTCCCTGTATTGATTTCAACATTGTTCTTTCATGGCCGCCAGCATTCTCGTGTCCCAGACTTGTAACAGGCGAACAGTGTTTTGTGTTGTGGCATGATATATTATCGGTGTCATGGATTCATGATCTTCTCTTGATGCACATTCCTGTTTTCTTATACCAAAGCCCTGGACAGGAAAGTATGAACTTCAACCAGGTATTAACTCTCATTTTCTCGAGTTGAGAAAGCAAGATTGGAAGATTGCTAGTCCCATATGCCGTGATTAGTCCATAACTCATCATTTTATCCTTCAGAGGAAGGTCAGCATCGTCGTAGCTGGCTCTTGTCCACCTCGACTGTTCTTCACCCCGAACATGGCATGGAACCTTGTAAAAGAAAGTTCTGAAGCAGTGTGTTCATTAAGAAACCAATATCCGCAACAGCACAGGAGATCCCATTCTGTCCATTGAGTGCGACGAGGTTGATTGATAAACCAAAACGGTGATGTGGTGCATGTGCTTCTTATTGATGTTGCTCATTAGGACCACGAGTATATCTGCTTAATTTCTGTGATATGTATTACCAGTGAACAGTGAGTCTATCTTGGCTTTCAAGGGATCAACAATTCCTTCCAATGATGAGTATGTGTTTATCTACTTGTAAGTATAAATTTGTAGTATGTTTGGAGTAATTACTTGATTTTCGTGCGTCACTCTTTATCGATCGATAACGATGTGCTTCATCTCTATTTGATGGAACGTTTGTGCTTTACTTAAGCTTCTATTGTTCTTATATTTACATTTATCGAGGATGTAAGCTTTGATAAAATGGCCTCTGACTAAGCAACAACAAAGAAGATGCGTAATACTAGTATGTTGCAAGATCTCTGGCTCATGATTTGAAGTGAAACTGTTCTAAATAAATTATTGAGAAGCTAATTCTAACCAAAATTCAGATTAATGACATAAAGAACTCGAATAGTACTAGTATGCACTACGCAAATCAGAGGGAGCTTTTTTTTTTCCTTTTTGATACTTTTATTAAAATCGTAAATAAATTAATTATTAAAAAATCCTGCGTGTCCAAAGGCGGAGGGCGCCATTGCCTCAAATCTCCAACCTATCTTCTTCCTCCCTCCCTCCTGCCTTGCTGAGTCCTTCTCCCTTCTCCCTTCCTACGGCATCGACACAAGCAACCTCCAACGATCTCTCGGGAATCAGACCACAGATACGTAAGCCATCCATGGAAGCAGGCGGATTCCCATTGGCAATCACCCCTGTTGTATTAGCGCCATCACCCGTTGCGGATAGCATAATGGAAAACAGATGCATCATTTCCACTCCTCAAACAACCTCTAGGCCAATTGATTTTGATCTGAACAAGAATTCGGCCAATTGAAAGGGAGAAGGACTCAGCAAGGCGCGAGGAAGGGAGGAAGAAGATGAGTGAGGATTCGAGGCAATGGTATCCTGCGTTTTTTGACACAATAAAAGCGTCTTATCCTTTATTCGGAAATGAGATAAATCATCTTTTTTTATTATATTTAAAAAAATTTAATTAGATAATTTTTATTTTGATAATTTTATTTATAAAAAATTCAAAAAAAAAAAATCACTCCACCAGAAGGCCCACAACAAAAACCGCGGATAACCTGTTGGGATGCTGCGATGTTGTACAAGGAAAATGGAAAGGTTCCACCTTATGCCTGCAATCATATTAAGATCAACTCTCGTTCGGGTCCAAAAAAGTGAAAAAAGAACGCTTCAAAGTCGTATTAATCAAAGGCTTTGAAAGGCATTAAAAATAATTACCACTAGCTGGTGGTATTTGGATTAAGAGTGGGGATCGGATGGCGACTCAGGAACCGTAGCCATTCAAACATGTAAGGATAATTCGGATAATCGGCACATACATATTGGTGCTAGGTTTGAATACCAGCAAGAGTTTATCTTTTTTTTTTTCCCCTTTTATCTTCTTTTTTCTTAAAGGATTTTTATATACAACCATTCATAATCTTAAGAATTTTATAAAAAAATCCTCAAATCTTCATAATTACAAAAATACTATTTAAAATTATCTGAAATTTTCAAAAATACTACTCAAATCACGTGATATTTTTAAAAATACTATTCAAATCATATGATATTTTCAAAATAACTGTTATCTTTAGTAAAATCATTATCTTGAATGATTTTTTTTTTATATAATTTTTCTCTTATCTTATCTATTCATCAACCTACTTTTTTCATCGTTTGTATGAAGCCCTCTTGTTTTGACATTATTTCTTTATTTTCCTCAACATTTTAGTTTCTCAAATTTTATTTATCTTATTAAATTTTTTCAATTCGATCACTTAAATCATAATGATTATTATTTTGAATGTGAAGATGAAGATATTGACTAAGAAAAAAAGAAAAAATATCAAAAATTGATAAAGTCAATGGATTCACTAACTTTAATAGGCATTATGTAAATTTCATATGATTATTTTAAACTCACAATTAATCTGTTGCTTTACAACATGCAAATGACAATACAAACCGATTACAAGATCTTTTCTTCTTCTCAACAAGACTCGAAACAGCCTCTTGAAATCGTTTGTCTAGCACTAGTATTATTCAACTCTGCTTTTAATAACTGCCTTACATCTTCAGCTATCAATTTTTTTCTCAGAACACTTGAAACCTTACTGCACTTGTCTTTCAAAGCAAAGGAGATTCAGTAATTCAAAAGGTTACAAAATTTTGGGCATTGCCTATATATTTATAGACAATCCTAAATTTCTACCTGTTGTTGAACTTGTTTTTTCTTGAAAACTTCACTTTCATGCTATACAGAAATTATATTCATAAACCCCTGATCTCTGGTGTTGACACAGAGAAGTATGTTGGCACAACACAAAAGGCAACCTATGAACTCAGCCTTACTGTTTCTCAACCTTGCTGCAGTAACCTCACAGAAACAATTCAGGATCGCCTTTCCTTCATCTATTGAACTCAACCTTATTGCCCTTCACCCTTACTGCAGTAATTTTTTCAACTAGAAGCAATCTAGGATCAACTATTCCTTACTGCAGAAACCCAAATGCCCAAACCTTACTGTCTCTTTACACATGACCTCAATGCTGTCAGTCTTACTATATTTCTTTCTGAACCAGTCTTACCGTGTTCCTCTCTAAATCAGGGTTGCTGCATTTCTTTCTGAATCAGCCTTACTGTGCATCCATTACAGGCTCATTTTTTAAGAAGTCGAGTCTCAGTCTTGGTGCATACTAGGACATTCTAAGACTAGGGTTTGCTTAGCACTAAATTTCTATGCATCATGGGTTTGACTCAACATGAGCAAAGGTTGCATGGTTGAAAATCTTTACCCACATTGGTGGTGGGGTTTGAGTGGAGAGCATATATAAAGCCTTCTACATTATTTCTCCTTTGAATTAATTGTTAATGCATATAGGGTTTGAAAACACACATACGCATGCCGGGCTGGGCCGAGCTTAGACTTGAGCTTGCATAAATTGTGCTAACAAGCACCAAACATGCGAATATTTTTTTTGGATAAATATGAAACTAAATTTTATGTGTTTTGTGCCTTGAAGAAGTCGTCACACCCGTGATGGGTATAAAATGTGTGTCGAAACAAAATCTTTCCCCTTAGTTACGACCCATGGCTAACTATGTCGAGGCAAATATTCTGGAGGTGCTGTAGTTCACGGTCTGTGACAAGGCTCCATCAGAGGCAAACATTCGGAGGTGTTGTAGTTCATGATCGTGACGTTGTGTAAAATCAGTTTTTTAAGTGATTTTTAATGAATGAACATGCAGTTATATAAAGCACCTATTTGGTTTGTGGACGAATTCCTTGAGGTTTGGGATGTATTTTCTTATAAATACTTTTCCCTAAACACATTCAAATGTGGTTGAATCATCACAATCATTATCCCTTCATTTTGTAAAAGAAATCTCCACCATTACAAAAGCGGTTTCTCTTGACTATTTCAAAGTAGATTCCAAGGGGATTTCATCGGATCGTTTCATGTAGTGTCCATATGAGACTTAGTTGTATCATGGAGGGAGCGTTGTTCGTCGAGATCTTAAGCGATCTTATATTCTTAGAAGTAGGGACAAATAAATCCTTAAAGAGAGTTGAATACAACGCCTCTAAGTCTTCAAACTCTATAAATCCGTTTTCTTATTTCATCTTCTTTGTGATTTATGTTGAATCGTGTACTTTGTGTTACTAATGTTGTTTAATATTTTATCTCTTATTGTATTTCCTTTTTCGTAGGAATCAACATTCCTAACAAACCGTTATCATATCATACAAAATGGCTATGCTCAGATTGACATAGATCAATTGATAGGAAAAAATCAACAAACAAAGGGTGATCAAAACGATCGATAAAGGGGCGCAAAGCACCGTCAAAGGTTTTTAATAATTGAAAAGTGAAAATAATGAAGTCTCCTCTAATCTCAACATTAACAACTTTTTTATACCTAGAATAATAAGGAAATAAAATAAAACAATAAAAAAAATATTCTATTATAGAAGTTCGCACGTCCCTGCAACATATATGTCGTCAGGGAAAAAACCTAATGCAAATTCAAATTTACTCTTGTTGCCACGACAGCATATATGTCGTCCCTGTATAAACTGATGTCAATTTTAGTATTGCTCTCGGCGCTAGGACAGCATATATGTCACCCCCGCACAAGTTCCTCGAAGAATTTGAGTACTCCATCTTGTTCCAGTAGCATATATGTTGCTCGGGCAAAATTTGGTCATAACCTCGGTTTCAAAACTAGCCGCTGCCAAAGCAAATTACATCATCGTCCCCTACTATGAAGAGATTCACCCTCGAATATGATTTACAATCACTTCTCAAGAAATTCACATCAGATTCAAATGACAACAAAATTGGAACATTAAAAGTCCCCGACATGTTATGCTCTGCTGAAGGTCAATCTTATACTAATCATCATTGATGCGCTCCAATACCACTCCCATAAGTCTCTGAAGCTTGATCTAACTTTTTCATAAATTTCGTTCGAGATAACCAATGGATCTTTGGCTCTCGACGTAGACGAGAATGGACCAAGGTGATCTTCACTCCATCCTTAAGAAATGTATATGTGTTCCTGAAACCATCATGCGTCGTTCATTGGTCATACTGCCACAGTCTGCCTGACAATATATGACAGGCGTCCACAGGAATCACGTCACATCATACATCATCAATGTACTTCTTTCCGATGGAGAACTGCACTAAGCACCTCTTCGCCACCTTGATGTCATTACCCTTCTTCAGCCACGACAACTTGTATGGTTGTCAATGGTCTACTGTCTTCATACCCAATTTCTCAACCATAGTAGTCGAAAGCACGTTCTCATAGCTGTCGCTATCAATTATCATGTTGCACACCTTACCATCACTAGTACACCTCGTGTCGAAGATGTTAGTATATGCAATCACGATCGATCAGTTTCGATGGAAGTGTTCAACGCCTTTCGAACTACCAGAGACTCCCCTGAATCCGTGTACACAACAGTGTCATTCTCATCACTATCCGAAGCTTCATCAATCACTATGTTGTCCTCCTCGTCGTGCTCATCATCAGATTCATCAAATAATAGATTGCCCTACATCTCAACAAGCGTAACAACCTATCGATTTTGACAATCAGCAGCAAAGTGCCCTATACCCTGACACTTAAAACACCATTTCGGGATAGCTCGTCCCCTGCTAGAACTCCCAAACTGCTTTTCTCCTATAATAGCCTTGGAATCATCTCCTTTGGTCGATGTTGATGGTGAAGAGTTGGTCATTGGATCCTTACTATTTCCTCAAACATCCACTACTCTTCCATCCATTGCTTTTCTAATTCAACTATTTCTCTACCTTTAAAGCCATCCTGTAAATATCCTCGTAGGTCTAATATTTTTATAAATGTACCACATCAGAGATCTCAACCTTCAAACCACCTAGAAACTAGGCAACTATCTGCTCCTCTTCCTCTTCAATGTCACATCTCATCCTTAATCGATCAAACTCTTCCATATAATCCTCCATGGACCTACCACCCTGTCAGAAGCTATGATACTCAATAAAGGCCTGCTGGCAATAATGACTAGGTAAAAATCTTTTCATCAATAATTTCTTTATCTTATCACAGTGTTTAACCTTTTCTTTTTCTTCTCGAGCCCGTTGTCTCTTCACATCTTCCCACCAAATTGATGCCTTCTTCGTCAACTTAATAGCAACAAGCTTTACTTTCTGTTCCTCATCAAAATCCTTCAGATCGAACACCCGCTTTACCATATGCAACCAACCAATTAATTAACTCACCAGGATAAGCGTTACCTTAAAACTCCGAGATGTCAATCTTCATATCGAGGTTTATGGAAGGGATCTGACTCGTCCATCCTCGTCGTTGTATTCTACCATGATCGGCAAAAGGATTAACATCATCGTCTTCCTTTCCATCAAACTCCTCAAATCCATCTTCGGAATCCTCTGAATCCTCCTCAGAATGAGCACTCAGCCTAGACTCAAGAAGTTGTTTCTCAATTCTCCTTCACTGTTCTTCGATCTCTATGTCATGGAGATCACAAAATCTCTCATCACGTTGGTTATCAACCTCCACGAGATCGGATCTCGTAAAGACTTAAAAAATTTGAGATAATTTATTTTTTCAGTCATTAACAAAAACATATTAAATATCATAATTAATACAACGAGGACATAAAATTTATTTGACAAAATTATCACAAAAACATACTAATTATGGATAAATTAAATCCTGTCATACAAATATGTAGGGATTTATTTTAAATTCCCATCAAATTTTTTTTGCTCCACTTAGCCTAATTCTCCACTTCACCCACCTCACGCATCACACCCTCTTCTCCACTTCTCGTAACCTACTTCTTTACCATTTTCATCACAACTCTCTAAATCTTCATTTTCATCTCCTCTCCTCTTCTCACCATTCTCTTGGCTTCATGAAGACAAGCAAGGTGAAAAAGACACAAGAACCACGAAGAGGAGTAAGACGATGAGGATTTGGTATAATCGTTTTAACACTTCGCGAGGCCTCCATCCGTGTGGTAAGTGAAGGTGAGATTCTTGATTAGAAAGATTAGAAATTTTGTGAAAAATCATAAGCTTAGAGATAAATTTGGATTTTGATATATGATGAAGCCTCATATGTCTAGTGTTTGATGAAGTTGATGGATCATGATTTGGAGTTGTGAATCATAAGATATAAATAAAAACATGTGGGTATGTCAATCTATAAAAACTAGTTACAGGAATGATTTTGTGGCTTGATCCAGAATCACTCAGTAAGAGTTAAAAAACGATCCTTATAGTTGAAAAGGTCTTAAAGTCTAGTTTTCAGAACAGTTTTGCAAATCTTGATTTAGAGTTGTTATAAAGAGTTATGAGTTGATTAGTGAAGTAAGGTCAAAATGTTTGATCTAACAGAAAATATAAACTTGAACGAATAAACTGCTATTATTGATAAGGGTTTCATGTAACGCCCCAAGATCCATGTAATGTGACACGTGACGTTATGCCGCCACGAACCCGGTTCATGACAAGGCTAAATAAATCAAACGGGTTTAAAGTATAGAGAGTCAAGGAAACTACCTGCATGCTTCCGTTCATGCTGTTTATCTGTTTACGAATTCAGTTTACAATCATACGACGGAAGCCATTAAGTTACACAGTTTGTGGCATGACTAGTACATCTCATATATTACATATCCAAAATGATCATAGTTTCTTTACAACATTTCCAAAAACACATAAGGGACAACAGTCTTCACTGATCCTCTGGCAACTCACCTGCAAACGGAATATATAACCCGCGAGTACGAAACTCAGTGACCTAGAGTATATGCCTCACATTTATAGGTACTCCCCCAACTATGGCGAATCGGTGAGTACCAGTAAAACATATATTTTTTTTAGGAAAATAGGTATACCATATTACGTATGAGTATTTGTATGATTTCACATTTTTTATGTTCATTTTTGTTATCATGGGCCCATGACTCGAGAGTTTTCAACAAACAGACTTTGAATACAAGACTCGTCAATCATCAGCCGGGTTACAAGAATCCGTCGATCCAGTACGTACTTGCACCGATTGTACGTCGCCTTATATTTTAGTGGATAAAGTGCACTTCCAACAGGCTCTATTTGCCTCTCATTGGGATAGATTTAAGCCTTCTTGCAGAGAATAACCAGTGGTCCCGTCACGTCCGACGTTGAAGCCGCTGCATGTATGCTAAGAGAATAGGGGCTGTCCAATGCTCCCTAGCTAATTTCAGTTTACCCGAGACGATGACTCAAGAAGTATGGCTAGAGTTTAGTCCCTAGGACTTTCACTTGATATTCAATTAATTCTAAGAAGGGACTCCAAGTACGACCTTCTTTCCAACGGTTTCAACAAAGGCAGATGATGGCAGTGCCGAGCTCAATCTCCAAAACACTTTCAAAAAAGCATGACAGAAGACTCAAAAGTTCATAAATCATGTACAGTGTGCAGGCTTTATATTTGATTAGGTATTCATCGTTGGTTTGTATTTCATTTATTCGAATGTCTCGCAGTGTAAATCCCGACTCGTTTCAATGCTTTCTTAGGCATGCGTTATGATCGTGTCATTTAGCGTTGTTCATGCATTATAGATCACCTTATAGCTGTATATTTGAACTTATGGTTTATTCGTAACACGTAGTAGTGTATGATTTGAGTTTGTTATTATCTTAGTAGTTTATTTTGCACCTATCGCGATGCAGTTAAAGGTGTCGTATAGTCATATATGCATATTTAATATCCATTTTCTATATGCAAGGTTCATGTATCACATATACGCGTTCAAGTTAATCCTTCACGACGAATGTACGTTTCGCTCTCCAAGGACACGAGAGTACGAGGGCAACACCCTCGTTAGAAAAAAAAAATATGATGTTTGACGCACCGGGGTGTTTTATCCTCTGGACAGAGCCCCGTCTTTGATTTCAGCATTGCATGGTCGCATGCATCATTTTTAATATTTTCTAAACGTATTTTTATGCCCACATTTACAAAATCAGACTTTAAGGTTGACGTTTGAGGTCGATTTTGACCTCGGGAAGTATCTGCTGTAAGCTGGCCAAGGTCGCGGGCATGACTTAGACGGTCGCGGGCATTGCTGGCATCTGTCTCGGGCGTGATGAGGCGTCACGGGCGCGACTACGTTCGTCGCGGGCGCGACTTTCCTGACTTGCTCAAAACGCAGGAAATTCACTTTTGCAATTCGCGAAATCCTTCGACAATGACACCAACACATATATATCATCCTCCATACACATTCCACATCTCAAACATGATTCAAAAGTGTACGAATGGGAAATGAGCTCATGAACGAATATAAACGTCTCGTATCGGATTAGATTACCTTGATCATGTTCGTTTTCCTTCGCCTCGGCCTCGCTGCTGTCCTCTGGATGCGTACGGATGTTGATGTTTGAAAACGGTTGATGTTGATGATCGTGCGTGATGATGATGAGCTGGTGGCTATGATGTTGGTGAGGTTGTTTGAGGATGATGGTGATTGATGAAGGTGGCTGGTTGTGGTTGCGGTGACCAGGCTGTGGAGAAGGAAAAATGGAAGTGATGGTGAGGCGCAAGGTTGAGGAGGTGTGAGGCGAGGGTGATGGTCTGAGCGTGAGGTGATGGGAGGCGTGGAGAGACGAGGCTTGGCCGCGCACGTTTTCGATGCCGAAGCGTGTGCAACAACATTTGCAGAGGAGATGGGGGCGGTGGATTATAATTTCAAATCCATCAGTCTATTTTTATCCGTATTTCGTTGCATTATTTCACTGAAAAATATATCACCAAATAGACAAATTTATTTCTAATTTAGTGATGCTCGCTTGGTAGCAAATCTCGAATATTTTCGGGATCATATTTTATTAGCCCAAATACGTTTACTATATTGTTATAACGTTACGTTATAATATTATACGTTTATTATGTTTACCTTATACGTTTGTTAAATACGTGCGTTATATTCTTATAACGTTTTGTTTAACGATAAGTATTTGTTATATTATTTGTAGGTTTGTAACGTTCCGTTATAACGTTATATATTCGTTATTTTTATTCGTACGTTATCTATTATATAACGTTACGTTTAACGTTGTATTTTATTCGTTCGATTATATAACGTTACGTGTAACGTTATATTTTATTCGTTTGTTTATATATATAACGTTTCGTTTAATGTAATATTATACGCTCATTCATTAATTCATTGTATATTTTTAATACCAAATTTTCGGGATATTACATTTCATGATGAAAACTCTGATTCTATGAAAAGGTTATAGAGTGTAGTTTATGTAAAATTTTACAAAATAATTTTTAGAATTGTATACGAGAAGTTATAGATTTAAACGTGTCAACGGGTCATATTGGACAGAATCCGGGAATGATACGTTTTGACCCCGAACAACTCCAAATGTTTACGAATAATTCTAATGATGATAAATACATAAAATCATCATCGTGGACTATCAAAATAAGTATCAAAGATTTTTCTCAAAGCTTGGCACCATCACATAATATTACTATAACGGGTTTTTAAGAAGTACAAACAGATATGCTTAACTCCATAACATGAACAATCATTAACAAATGTGTATCTTAATACGTATAACCTATTATGTTATAGGAGCTGGAGGCGCTGCTTGTTGGCACATACAGGAAAAGTCGAGTGCGTGGGTGTTGAAAGCGGTGTTAAGAAGGTAACATATAGACTTATTGTGTGTGGCGATGCATATTATTATACTGTGAGTGTAATAATATGCGTTGGAATATTTGATCGTAGTCACTAATCGTGGTTGACGTAAAATAATGACTGTAACGTTTAGAACTGTGATTTGTGATGATGCATGCTAGTATACCTAGACATATATCGTTATGTGATGGTTTCTGAGAAATTGACATAAAATGTGCCTGACGTACTTATTGCCAATCACTTGCTGTGTGCTGTGATGAGATGATATATGGTGTATGTTATGCCTTCTTTGTTGGTATAATAAGGGTGAATACATGAAAAAAAAAGTATAAATCCATAATTGGTGAGATAACTCCATAGTATAAGACACAAAGAGCGTTGTATGTGTCAATTGTGTTATACAGTGACTTGGTGGTGACATTCCGTCATCGACCCTGTGAGGTCGTTTTGGTATGAGGGTATCTCACTGCAGAAGACCCTAGACTCCGGTTTGGCTGATCGCTTTTCGCGGATGTCCCTTTTGCTAAAGTTGAAAAGAGCTTACTTATGAAATTGAATAAGTCTCGCCAAGAGCATAATTATAACATTGAGGATATCTATTGTTTGTCATCGCTATGTGATTGATGTGATGGTAAGTGTAACAAAGTCTTGAGTGAATTGCTGAGTCCAGCAGTGCGTGAGACTTGAACTGGGGACCTGTCGTGTCACAATGTTTTTTTCTCAGCTTATTTGTTGTGGTTAGGTTGTTTGGTTGTCTGGTGAACTGGCTTGTTAGTTGTAGAGATAAATCTATTCTTTTAATTGGTGTGTTGATTACAGAGTAATGAAATATATGATTTAACTGATCAAACCTTTCTTCTTTTCTTTCTCTCATGCATCCCCTGGAAAGGGAGTCGTCACATTATTGAGCTCTCTAGCTCACGATAACTTTTCTTATTTTCTTCTTCTTTCTTCCTTTTAGAGGAGCAAGAGATTGTTGTGAGAAGTGATAGATAACAAGGATGCATGCTCATAACACAAATATTGAGAAGTATTAAACTGATATTTTATTTTGGGATCGGTGTGAGGTAGTCAAAGAGACTATGAATCATAAGATTGAATGGTATGAGGAAAGGTGAAAGGCTTCTAGTGATGTTTGTTCTATTTTATTCTTATGCCTAAACCAAGATGTGATGAGTATGCCTGACTGGGACAGTGACCTCCAGCAGCAGTAATGTCACGTTGATTCCTATGAAAAATTCAGGAAAGTCAAGGTGTTACAGATCTACCACGAACCCTGGTTGAAGTCCCTCGATGTCCACGCCCTCGTTCGCGTCCTCCACGATCTACCATCTGATATATAAAACGATGCAGATCGAATGACAGGAAGAAATCAATAAACAAAGTGTGATCAAAACGATCGCTAAAGGGGCACAAAGCAGCCACCAAAGGTTTTCAATAACTGAAAAGTGAAAATAATCAAGTCTCCTCTAATCTCAATCCTAATAACTTATTTATACCTAACAATAATAAGAAAATAAAATAATAAAAATAAAGATATTTTATTACAGAAGTTCGCGCACCCCTGCAGCATATATGTCGCCAGGACAAAAATTTATAAAAATTAGATTTACTCGCTTTGTCAGGTAAGCATATATGTCGCCCCCGCACAAGTTCCTCGAAGAATAATATATGTTGCTCGGGCGAAATTTGGTCACAACCCCCGGTTTCGAAACTAGCCAAGGCCTAGGCGAATTGCATCATAGATTGCAATTGTTCCGAGTTGTAATAACCAAAAAAAAAAAAAATTAATTACAAAACCTTAAATTAAGCACGTTAATTATTTCTACGTATTGCGTATTAAACGAATACTGGATAACAATATGCAACTTAAAATACAACCACGTACTAGGGCTAAAATTTAGTTACATAGAACAATGTCAATAGAAATACTCATAATAAGATTTTGAGAATTTTGATATATTTATTTCGACAATCGTTGGAGATATTTTATAAAACAAAGATTATCTTATTGCGTCCAATCACAATTCGCTACATGAACCTTATCCTTCCCCCCTTATCCTTGTTCTTTCCCCTTTTTGTTAAATAATCCATCACCACCTCCTTAACCCCTCCTTTTCCCCTTCTCCTCCCCTACCCCCTTCCGCCGCCGCCACTGATCCTAGCCGTTGCCGTCGCTCTCAGCCGTTGCCGTCGCTCCCAGTCATCGTCATCGATACCCCTCCTCTTTCCCTCCTCTCCTTCCTCCCCAGCCTCACAGCCCCGCGCCCACCCTTCTTGCTCGACCCTGCACAGCCGGAGCCTAGCCGACC
>JAOVYX010000277.1:0-13803 GCA_035668315.1 Drosera spatulata
CTTAAGATCCTGATTGATTAATCTATGCAAAATTATAATTTCGATTTGCATAATTATGATGATGAAATTTCTAACAATGAAAAGATGATCTCTTGTTTCAACCTCGATTCTGCAAAACTCACAGGTCATCAGCTATCATATTCATCTTATAGAGCCTTTGCTTGACTCTTAATTGGTCCATAGCAGCCAACCAAAGAATAAAGCCATATCGAGGAGTAACCTCCTTACACCAGCATAATCTCCACCAAGACTTTTTAATCAGGTCAGCAGATAAGACATTACACCCACTTTTAACAGTATAGATCCCAGTGACACAATGCTTTCATTTACAAATCCTCACCCTACACTTCAATCCCAGACATCAAACTATTTCTTACTAACAAGAGCTCCTTTCATACCCATGATGAACCTTGTTTAGCCGCAATACACCAGATACTCTCCCTTTTTAAATAGTAGATATGAATCCACCTGATCCACATACATTCCTTTTTTCGTGCAATATCCCAGATTAGCCTGAAAATCAAGGAAACATTCCACCACCTTAGATACAAAATACTAAGACCTCCATACTGTTTTGCCTTGCACACATTCTTCCAGGCTACCAATGCATGATGTCTATTTAGGGATACACCAGTTCAAAGATATACACGACATATTGTCTCAATCTCCTCAATAACAGCAGCAGAGAGAAGGAAGATTTGCCCCCAGTAGACATGGAGAGAGTAAAGGACAGACCTGATCAATTGCAGCCTACCTACATAAGAGAGCATTCGAGCTGACCACGAGGTGATTCTCTTAGTCATCTTCTCAATAAAAGGAGAGTACTGTTGTATGCTCAATTTCTTCAATGACAAAGGCACACCAAGATATTTAACAGGGAGAATACCACAAGTCATATTCAACAAGACAGCTAGGTTCTCTTTCTCTTCAGCTAGCATACCTCCAAAGAAAACCAGACTCTTATTGGTATTTATTTCAAGGCTAGAGGCAGAAGAAAAATGATCCAGGCTTGCCCATACTTCAAAGAAGTGACATCCGCTCGACAAAATAGCATAAGGTCATCAGCAAAGTTTACATTGATAATGCTCAACTTGCTGTATTTGGGATGAAAACTAAAGTAAGGTATCTTACTGACATGTTTCATAGTTCTAGACAAATATTCCATGGTTAGAATGAATAAATAAGGCGACATAGGATCACCCCCTCTTTTTCCTTGAAAGAAATCACCATATTCACCATTGAAATTAATAGTGTACTAAACATTTGAAACACAGGCCTTAACCCAACTTCTGAATTTAACAGGAAATAATAGCTTGCACATTATCTCCTCCAAAAAATCCCAATGAATCATATCATAGGCTTTTCGTAGATCGATCTTAATTAAGCATCTGGGAGATATACCTTTCCTATCATAACCATAGAGAGCACATTGTCGATTATGGATCTCTCAGACACAAAGGCACTTTGAGACCAATCGACCACATAAGGCAAGACATCTTTGAGGCGCTTATAAACATCTTAGAGATGATCTTATAAAGGGTAGAACAACAAGGTATATTTCGATAATCACTAGCATATGTGGGGGAGTCCCCTTTGTCAATAAGGTGCAGAACAGTAACATATATTCTTTAATGCATCCAGAATCAAAGAAACCAAGAATAGCATCTGTTACCTCAATGTCAATGATAGACCAGCAATGCTTAAAAGAGACAAAAGTAAAGCCATCAAAGTCTGGAGATTTGTCATCATCAAGTGACCAAAGCTCATCTTTAACATCATCTGGACTGAAGGAAGAATCGAGAAATAACTGATGCTTAAGAGCCAAGAGAGTTTCTTCGTTTACGATATTATCTTTGCAGCAATGCTTTCCGAGGAGAAACAGTACCCATTATGCCAATGAAATAAGAGAGCAACTCATCTCTAATCTACAAGGGGTTCAGTTAATCGCACATTCGAACCAGTATTAAGGCTCATAATCAAGGATCTTGTTTTACTTCGAATAAGACTATGAAAATACTTCGTATTACGATCGGTCAAATGTAACCAATTCTCCTTGGTCAATTGCTTAAGATAAGCATCTTCAGCAGCAAGAAGGTCCTCATACGCTTTCAAGGCCAGCTCAACCTGCAACTTCTGCTCAGAAGAATATGAATCCCTTAGAGCTTTCTGCTTATTTAAGAGGTCTTGCCCCTGTTCAAGTACCCTCTCAGAAATTTACGAATAATATCCTCTATGAAGAACACATAACTTCTGCTTGAGTATTTTTAATTTCTCTGTGACACGAAACATTTTATTACCACGGATTTGAGTATACCAACTCTCATTCATAAGTTTCAGAAACTCTGGATGCCTAGTCCAGAGATTTAAGAACTTAAAAGGAGATCTAGGACGAGCACCTTTCTTTAGACTTATAACAATAGCAGTATGATCAGAAATGCTCTGTTCACAGAAATAAGCCTCAGAACCATCAAATTTTTCATGTCAGATGCGATTCCCCATACCTCTGTCTAATTTAATTCGCATCTAATGGTTTATAACTTGTTGATTAAACCATGTGTGCAAACAACCAGAGCAGTTCAGATCCTCAAGGCCACAGTATGATATGCGGTTGAAAAAATAAGGACACAATGAGCTCTCAATACCTGCGTATCCTATTTTTTCATGAGAAAAAATGGACATTGAAATCACATGTGACAAGCCAAGAAGAGGACATATTCACACTCATTTGCTTCAATTCCTCTTATAACGCCAAACGTTGAGCACTAGTGTTTAACGCATATATACAGGACAGAGAGAATGGACACCCAGAGTAGCTGAACCGATATTGCAATAGAGAGTCTGCTCAGATCCATCAAGGTACTGGACCTTCCACACATTGGTATCCCAGCCAAGCCAGATTCTTCTATTAAGTGCATGGTAATATTTGTTCATACATTCTTACTGCCCAAAACATCATATCTTTACTTTATTGAAACTAGAAGACTTGTATTCCACAACAATATCCCTTGAATTGACCGTGTCGTTCCCAGAAATTAGCGCTGCAAACTCATGGCTGTTTGCTGGTATCTTGTGAAAACAGCCATCTGTCGTTTGGCGCTCGAGAAATCGCAACTTGACAGGTATGTAATCGGCTTGTGAAAATCTTAATTTAGCTTCTGTAAATGTTTTTACCAATGCATTGTCTCGCTCAAGCGTATTCTTTAATGAGGAAACAATTTTGCTATCTAATGCATGTTTATTGGGCAACGCTTTCATTCGTCCTTCGATGCTCTGCTTTCTGTCGTAGAGATAGAATTGGGCAAATTTTGACATTGTTGGATTTTCTGGAATTAGAAAGCCTATCAGATGATATGCTGGTCCATTGATCCTATAAATATATGGTCTGCCGCCGTTGTTGATGGAGTGGTCGACATTGACGCTCGTTGAAGTGAATGCAAATATTGTATTGTATGTCCGAATATTCTTCCGAAAATATGTCCCTAGTTTCTCTGTAGAATTCAACAGAGAAGCCAATTCATGTGGTGGGTGTCTTACCGATGGCAATATGATCTTTTCTTGTGAGCAACACATTGAAAGTCTGGTATCATGTTTCTGTCATTGATACATAGTATGCTCCTCCTTCCACATCAAAGCATTACAATAGCTACATGTTATAGTCGGCGGTTCTAACTTTAGGACTTTTGTCGTCTGGACTGCATGATGCAAAAATGTCTTAATGATAGGTTTTTGTGCAACACTAGTTTGCTCTTCATCATGCATAATGTATTTCTAACTTACCAAAATTAAGGATTCTTTTCTTCCTTTTATTGACATGCGTACGTTTTCTTCGCTCTTCAGCATTGCTCAAAGTCGGTGTAGTTGTACATGTTTGTAGCGATCCCTCTACTACTACTGATTGTTTTGCACTGCCCGTACAAACATACTATTCTGAAGTTATTATGCATTCTATGATGAATATGTAATAACTTTTCAAATCTTTATGGTACCTGGATTATGTGAGGCCACATCTGTGCACGAACGAATTCCATTGCCCAAAAAGGTATTTTATAGGGTCAGGGTCTCATCTGTTCGAGCTTGAAGACATAGTTCAAGCCCTTCGACAGCCATTGTCTCGGCTATGTCTCCTTGGGCTTGTCTTTGTTCTGCATTTAGTTCGGGGCAGCGCGTTTGCATTTCCTTTTTCAATCAATAATTTTCTCTTCTCTTTGCGTTTCGTAATAGTCGGTCTTCTTCGCTCTCGCACAATCGTACATCGCTACTTCTCTTCCTTTTTCTGCCATTTGTTTGAGCGTTGTCCATCATTTGATCTACATTACATGAAAGCAACTTAGCAAAATGCGTAATATTTTCTTGTGTTTTGTATTCAGTATTACAAAGGAATAATGTTGCTTGTAGAATATATTTTTCATTGCAAATTTTTTTGCAGCATACCTATAACATCAAAGGGTGTTATAGAATTTGTTCCAGTATTGCTGCTTGGAATTTTGCTTGGAATTCCAGCATACCTATAGTTATTGTGTTGGCTGCGTAAATGCTCTATGAGAGATGACTTTTCTTGTGTTTCATGGTCCTCGGTGGGACCACACTTCCACATGCTTCTTCGATTCTTCTGGTTTCTTTGCTATGATTTGCACTACATCCAACATTCTTTATGCGTAGTTTCTTTTTCTTTTTATATTGTTCTCTTCTCTTTGCATTCCGTAACTCATGGTCTTCATTACTTTCTCTCAAACGTGCTTCCCGGTATCTCCTGTATTTCTTTGCTCATTATCCTTTATCCTGCTACATCAAACGAATGACTTAATTGACTTTTCAATACTAATTAAGAGTAATTAACAATGGGGGTGCATTAGCTAATATTGCCTTACATGCATTTACCTAGTCTATAGTAAGCCATATCATTCTCATGGTTGTTTTATAACATGTCTTGGTTTTCAAACACTTGTTTTTCAGGGGAATTATTTTGTTCTCTTTGTTTTCTGTCCATGCCTATCTCTAAAAATTATGGTGTCCTATATTCTGTTGTACATTCCGTGTTGCTATTGTTTATGTGCTATTCAAAGTATTTTATCAAAAATTGATGGTAGGAATACGTGACATTTACATTTAGTGTTATTTGGTGTTGTTTTTTTTTTTGGGGTACCTGAAATGATCTGATCAAAAGACTTGGGAAGACTATTTTAGGTAATAGGTAACCTGCATGTCACGGGGATAGATTCTCGCTATCCGTGCGACATTCAAACTACTCATTCCTTCAGTTGAGTTCAGCCTAACTCATCACCCAAAGATGATATTTGAGAACACAAAAAAGTTTGGATTTGGAAACAAACTTGTATTGAGAACAGTTGAGGGCTTACAAAACTTTGAGAGTTTATAAAAATGGGATAAGATAGATTGGTCAAAAGGCTTCACCCCTATATATACAAGTCCATGGAGAGTTCTAGACTTGACATCTAGACTCTTTCATACCCTTCTTCTCCTAAGAATATACAAGAGTTTTCTAAACTCTTCCCCTAAGATATTTACAAGGAATTCTCTAGAATGCCTAGAGAACTCTAGAGTTGTCTACAACTCTCTCTACCTTTCAAGATTAATCTAGGAAATCCTATATCATTCTAGAGGACTCTAGATAACTCTTCAAGGAGAACTTCATAAATTACCCCGTTCGTGACATACTCCTCCACCTATGTCGCGGACGTCCTTGTCGCGATGCACTTGCATGACTCGATCTTTTCCTTGAGTCGTCGCGAGAAGCCTTCGAGCACCCATCTTGCCGTCCTGGTAGGAGTTCCTTCCCGTGCTCCTTCGGCAAGACTTGTGAGATCTTCTTTGACACCTCCTTTGTCACGTGAGAGATTTCACCTCTCCTCAAGTGAGTAGGTTCCTCACTTTTGATTCCCTTAAAGAGCTGCATGGTTACGACCATTTTTGCTTGAGTTTTCTTTCTCGTCGCACCATCGGGACCACGCAAACTCCATCGTCCTTCACTATGTGCAAGACATTAGCGAAGGGGATTGGTATCACCTTCATATCCAAGATGAAGTCAATTTCAAGCACCAAAGGATAGTCATCCATGGAAACGACCGTGAGATCCACCGATCCCTTCCAATCGCCAATGCGAAGCCGCACGTCACGGGCCACGCCATCGATTGGTTCGGCCTTCGAGTTCACTGTCTTGAGCATGCCTTGCCCTTTGTCGACTCGAAATCCAAGTCGTTTTGCCTCTCCCCGCGAGACAAGGCTATGAGTTGCCCCGGTATCAACCAAGGCATGAGTTGTGTACGATCCGATTACCGCATCAACGTACATCAACCCTTTCGATGAAGACTTTTCCTCCGTGGTCTTCATCGCGTTAAGGATTCTCAAAGATCTCATCTCTTGCACGGGGTTCTCCTCCACCCGAGCAACCATAGCCGTGAGAGCGTTCTTTTTTGGACACTCCCGAATGAAGTGAGGGCCATCGCATAAGAAACACCTTACCTCTTCCTTCGACTTTACCGCGTCCTTGGATGTGCTCTTTTTCCACCCTCCTTTCTCTCTTTTCTTTGAGTCACTCTGGCTAGAGAAACTCGAAGTCGACGTGATCCCTTCAAGGCTCTCTCCTCCACCTTTCTCGAAGTCACTCCTCGACTCTCTTCCTTTTGGAGACTCGCTCTTTTTAAATTCGATGAATGATTCCGTCGTCGCTATGGCCGACGTAAGAGTTTGGACACCACGTCGTTGTAACTCTTGTTGTGCTCATGGTTGAAGTCCATCCTCGAAGTAGATGAGCTTGTCTTCCTCGGACATGTCGTTAATTTGGAAGAGTAACTCCGTGAAATCCTTCACATACTCCCGAATCGTGCCTGTTTACCTCAACTTCTGCAATTGTCTCTTGACTTCATATTGGGTATTCTCCGGATAGAAGTGGAGTTTGAGATCCTTTTTTAAGTCATCCCACTTCTTCATGATGAACGTTCTCGCTTGAAAAATTTAACCTAATTCTGCGACGGGATTCGTCCCAAAATTTCTTACTTTGCGACAGATCCGTCGCAAATAATATTTTAATATTTTTTAAAAAATTATATATATCGAAGTTTATATATATTATTTAGTACTAAGAGACGTATTCCGTTGCAAAATATAAACTTTACGACGGAATACGTCGCAAAACATTAACTATACGACGGAATCCGTCGCAATAATGTAATTATTAAAATTCATCCAAACCTTAAACCTAAACCTAAACCTAAACCCTAATCCTTAACCCTATACCCGAACTTCAAAACCTTATATTCATCATTCAAATGTCACTATTTAAAAGATAACAAATAATCCAAATATTAATTACGCTATCACTTATGTCTTATATATTTTTGATATATTTACAATTTTCTGTCGCTAAATTAAAGAAAACTTTTCACTTGAAATGCATTGAAACGCATACAAAACTTTTAACTTATAATTATCTTAAGTTTGGATAATGATTTCAAACTTTAATATGTAACATGATTATTTTATATGTAAAAATCATTAATTGAATTTTTCTTAATAATCTACGACGGAATCCTTCGCAAAACTTGATACCTGCGACGGAATCCGTCGTATTAATATAATTATTAAAAATAATCCAAACTCTAAACCCTAAACCTAAACCCTAACCCTTTACCGTATGGACGAACTTTAAACCTTACATTCATCATCCAAATATCACAAAAGAATAAACGAGATATAAATCATCTATATCATTATTTAGAAGATAACAAATAATCGAAACATTAGTTATGCTATCATTTATGTCTTATATATATATATTTGATACATTTATAATTTAGGTACGATAAATTAATTCATAATATATAACATATTGACATCAAATATAGAATATTAATGAAATTTAAATTTTATTACACATTTCGACGCATTATCCCCGAACAACCTTAAACATAATATCGTGTAATAAATTTTTCTTAAGTGTATCTACGACGGACTCGTCCCAGCTCTCCTGACTTCGCAACTTAGGAAAAATTTGAGGGAAAAATTCTGCATAAACAGTGATTTCGCGACGGAATACGTCGCATTTTTGTTCCGTCATAATTATTTATAATTAGAACAAATGTTTATATATCTGCGACGGAATCCGTGGCAAAAAATTTTACTTATTTATAATTATAATAAATATTTATAATTTTACGACGGATTCCGTCGTAAAATAATATAATAATTTCATAAATTTTATCTCCATTTTTTTTTCGACGGAATCCGTCGCAGTAATTTTAATATAGTACGACGGATGTTGACTTTCCGTCATAGAAAGTTTTTTTCCCTTTTCTTTTTTTAATTTTATTTTTTGCGACGAATCCGTCGTAAATGTTTTGATTTTGCGACGGATTTTTCCTGTCGCTAAATATTTCCGTCGTAAATATGCTTTTTTTTTGTAGTGGTGTGAATATATCAATCTACAAAAACTGATTATAGGGATAATTTTGTGACTTGATCTGGAATTACATAGAAAAATTTAGAAAACGAGTCATATCAATAGAAAGCCCTTGAAGTCTAGTTTTCAGAACAGTTTAAAAATCTGAATTTGGAGTTGTATACAAGGATTTATATACTGATTATTAAAACAAGGTCAAACTATCTAATCTAGTAGAAAATATAAACTTGAACGAATAAAGTGCTATTATTGGTAAGGTTTCATGATCAACACTCTGATTCTATGAAAAGGTTATAGTGTGTAATTTATGTAGAATTTTACAAAATGTTTTTTGGAGCTGTATATGAGAAGTTAGAGATTTAAACATGTCGAAGGATCATATTGGACAGAATCCAAAAATGAGCCGTTTTGATCCCGAAACAACTCCAGATGTTCATAAGTTCTTCAAATGATGATAAATACATAAAATCATCATTATAGACTATCAAAATAAGTATCAAAAACTTTTTTCAAAACTTGACATCACCACATAACGTTACTATGACGGTTTTTTAAAAAATACAAATAAATATACTTAATTTCATAATGTGAACAATCATTCATAAGGATATGTCTTAATACTCATATTCTATTATATTATAAGATTTGGAGACGCTGTTCGTCGTCACTTAAGGACTAGGCTGAACGTGTGCATGTCAAGAATTGTGATAAAAGGTAACGTTTAGATTCATTGTGTGTGACGATGCATGTTATTATACCGTGAGTATAATAATATATATTAGAATCTTTGGACGTAGTCACTAAATGTGACTGACGTAAAATACTAACTGTAACTCTTGTGCGGTATGTGCTAAATAGTGAGAGTTGTGGAATGTTATTGTATGGTGTGTGTTATGTCTTATTTGCTTTATAATGAGGGTGAATGTGTGAAAGGAGTGTAAATCCATAATTGGTAAGATAACTCCATGGTATAAAATGCAAAGAGCATTGTGTCTGTCGCATGTGTTATACAGTGATTTGGTGGTGACATTTTTTCATCGACCTTTTGGTATGAGGGTATATCACCGCTGGAGACCCTGGGCTCCGGTTTGGCTGATCTCCTTTCACAGATTTCCCTTTTGTTAAAGCTGTATAAAGCTTATCTATGAAGTTGAATAAGCCTCGCCAAGGGCATAATTATAACATTAAGGGTATTTATTGTCTGCCGTCTCTGTGTGATTGACATGATGATAAGTATATCAAAGGTTTGAGTGAACTGTTGAGTGCAGCAATGCGTGAGATTTGAATTGGGGACCTCTCGTGTCACAGTGTTATTGTCTCACTTTGTTTGATATGAAGGTCTTAACTGTCATTACCATAAAGGGTATGACGGTAGTAAATAGCCTCGATAATGTCTGGAGTGTTGATGGACGTATGAATCCGAGCGTTGTTACGTGATGTTAAGTGTGGTTATGTGATTAGGATGAATCATTGGTATGCTTGTGATGATAATTTTGAATGCCAGATTGGCATGATAATTCTAGAGTGTTGGAACAAAAGATATAAGTGATCATTTTCCTTTTCTTTTATTACCTTCTTCTCTCGTGTAACTCCTGGTAAGGGGGCCGACACGTTATTGAGCTCCTATAGCTCACGGTTATTATTTTTTTGTGTTTTTCTTCTTCTCTTTATTATAGGAGCAAGACTTGAAGGAGAAATGTGACCTAAGATTTGACGCTAGATGTAACTTATGTATGAAAGGTGTTCTGATCTTAGAAAGAGATGTAAATTTCGCTACAAAGGTGATATTTTGGGTTATGATTACGTACATAAAAAATTTCTAAACTAATGATGTATAAGTGAACTTAGCTTAATTCTTCTGACTAAGCCAGAAAATAAAATTTTTGCCTACCTGAGGCGTTGGGCTCAGCGACAGTGACGTCATATGTGTCATTATTAAGTAATGAAAAGTCGGAACGTTACATTAAAACCTCACGAAGTTGATTTTGTTCTCGAAATGGGTCAAAACACTACTCCTTGAGAAATAATATCTCTTTTGAAACAAAAAGATCCCAAAAACACTATTTCTGTTAAAATCGTAGCTTTCACAAAAAATCTGAACGAGATGGGTTAACGTTCATGCAGTGGGTTTTGAGTCAACTACAAAATATTTTTATGATTGTCGGACACATCCTGATACCAATGAAATCACAGATATTCTATGAGTCCATCCCATGAGTCTTGAATTGTCTATCAATTTTTCATCTGTCTTAGTTATCGATACCATATATAAGATCAATGAATATCGTATACCATTATTAGAAATAGTCGATATCACATTATCCCTTGAAACCTATTCTCTTATGTTCGTGGTGAAGATACCGAACGACTCATTTGGGCTTTGACTACCATGAAGAAATGAGATGATTGAAAAAAGGACCGAATTATCTTCAGTGCTTGTTACAGATCGAGATTTGACGTTACTGAAAGCCATCGAAACATGTTTCCCTATGATAAATCATATAAGTGTTCTTTTATTTTGGAAATATCTTTTAATGGATCTGCTATATCACGAGGGAAAGGAAGACGTGGAAGGGGATCATCTATTTCTCACACTCCATCAATCTTTACTCAACCAAGACTTGGTCCTTATATTTTTCGCATCATCGATGTTCGAGGTGACGATCATTATGGATTCAAAGCAATAACAGCACAATTCGGTTATTGTGAAAACGAATGGGCTCGAGTAATGAATTTTGTTTTAATTTATTATCATCTTCTATTTAATATAATGTAATTCGGTGAACGTCATTTTTTAATTAAAACAATACAAGTATTACTTAAAAATATTGTCTTGATTCATTAGTCATGATTTCAAATTTTATTAATTGTGTCTAATTTATATTTTCCGAGATTATGTATATGAATTATTATAATAACACTATGCAATATTAGACTCGTTAAAAAGATATCATCGACTAGATAGAAAATATATTTAATTTTTTTAAGTTTTCATTTAAAATAAAAAATAAATGAAGATTAAGTTATTATTATAACACAAATAAAGATTCTATTCAAGGGATAATTTAGGAAAATAAAAAAATTACAAAAAATGACTTGTGCAGTTAGTATGGTTTGTATGTTTCCATAACATTGATCTTGTTAATCGAATTATTAAGAATTTTTTCTTATTTTTTTGATCTTATATTTATATTGAAGAAATTAAAATATCGGATTTTCGTACAAAAAAATCTACATCAAAAAATTGAGACGAAACGTGACAAGATTTTTTAAGAATTAAAATAGTCAGACAATCCATGCTCAGTATAATTGTGTGAGGGAGCCCACTAGGGACTGCAATTTCCGTGTTTCTCTTTCATCTGGGGAAGTGGTGGGTAGGCCACCCACTCATGCTTATTCTTCCTTGTGGGCCCTGGCCCAAAAATTTCAATCCATTAAGGCCTTTTAAGGGTGTGATTACGTGAAACGACAAATTAGACATAATAATCTTATCCGTATCATGACATTAATTAATCGTTATAAAGTGTGATTTTCGGCTCAATTCCATCATTTTGTTTGAAACGAGAATCTCATCTTTTAGTCATACTTCGTCGGTCGAAATTCAATGAAAATATTAACACGAGAATTTATATATATTTATTTTAAAATATAATAAATTTTTGATCTTTATAAATATGTAAAAGAAAAATGAGAAAAAAAATGATAAGATAAATTAATATGATATAGAATATGATTATTTTTAATAATTTTATAATATAAAAAATTTCAAATAAAATAAAATTTTCACTTATATTGAAACGTCTCAAATGAAAAATCATTTTTGGAACGAGATACTTTGATTACTATTCCATCGACGTAATTTTGGCTGCAAATAAGCCTAGTTGAGTCTAGTTAGACATGGTTTGGACTCGACTTATTTAGGTAAATAATGGGCTCAAATTTAGGTTCAAATTTTATTCGAACCAAGCTTATTACACTTGTTTTATAAATATAAGAATTTGGCTCTGTTTGACTCGACGCATTTATTCATTCGAGTTGAGTCGAATTTTTTATAAATAAATTATAATATCAATAAAATTTAAGCAAAAACTTTTATTATCAAAACCACGAGCTAGAATTTTATGGAAAATAAATTGTATACAAGATAGGTTAATTATATTGTTATGAACATTAAATTTTATGCACATATATAAATTGTAGTAGTAAACAAGTTTTTAATCAAGTCAGTTCATAAATTTATAAATGAGTCAGCTCGTTAATCCATCAAATCGAGTCAGAGATGACTCAATTTTGATTCATTTAATTTTACGAATTAAATTTATATATTTAATTTATGAATTTAATAAATAATATTTTAATTGAATTTTTATTCAATCAAACTAAACAAATTCGTGAATTGATTCGACCCATTTGTGTTGATCCAACGTCCAACACCTGCTGACACTGAAATCCCAAATTTACCCCTGCCTAACCACTCCACTTAATTTGTTTTTATCTTCTGCTAGCTATATCGCCACTGTCACCATGCAACTTGACAGAAGAAAATAAAATCAGCGGCGAGTATATCGTGACGCCCGCTCCCACCGCTCTGTTTCAGCCACCTCTCGTCATCTCATTATTATCAAATTTTTTTTTTGGGCGAAAACAAATCTTAAGGTGCTACCTACACATCGTGATGATCACCCATGCAATAATTCACAATAGAATCATCTTTTATTTTAAACGGTCGAGTAGAAAACTTGAAATTAATCGTGATTGTTCTTTTTGAGGTCGTATCTCTTTTGGTCAAGGAAAAAGGCCCAAATCTTATTCCGTCCCATTATTTCCATCTTATAAAAAACATTATGATTTGATTTAATATGATATTTTATAATTTATATGATTATTGATATGTATGATAATAGTTATAAAAGAAATTAATAAATATATTATGGTTGATTTAATTTTTTTTTGTGAATAGATTTCATATAAGGAAATGTTGCATTCATTGTGAAATCATCTAAAAGGACAAATATTATGTTTTTCGTGGGACCGAGAGAGTAATAAAATTCAAACATTTATCCAAAAGAAATTATAAAAAAACAAAATAAAATTAGGACACGATACTAGTAGATTGTTCATCGACATAGTTTTTTATTTGCGTAACCCGATGATCGAACTTACGAAATTTTTTCATGAAACTTTATTGTAAGATAACGAAAACCCTCCTGTTGCAAGACTGCATGCAATAACATACGTCGCAATTATGCTAAGACGGACGACACAAAGCATATTGAGTAAGAGGAAACCAAAATCATATTATATAATTTAAGGTAACATTTTGCCCAACTCGGTCAATACTTATCTTCTACTCCCCCTCCCAGTAATATTTATCTATTTGAATCGTT
>JAOVYX010000278.1:0-13802 GCA_035668315.1 Drosera spatulata
GATGCATTCGAATTTCTAAACTACTATGGATAACTGTAATAACTGTATTTCTCGTGTCCTGTAATGTAAACCCTATCATAAATTTGCCTTGCTATGGATTTCGATCCGTAGCGGCAGTGACGTCACGTAATTATTATCAACAAATCATCGTGGCGTTACACCAAGAATCTTACAGGCAATATTATTGTCCATAAGGACTATGCTGCCATCGCACTCAACAAATGTAGCGAACCACTCCCGATGCGGACAAATGTGAAAGGTGCAATCGGAATCCATCACCCACTTTGAATTAGATGCTACCATGGACTCTACGGCGGATGTAAGAATGGCCGAGACTGTCTGGGTCTCGACAATACCAGCGACTGGGACTTCCTCCTTCTTCTGTTTGTTCTTCAGTTTAGGATATTCGTTCCTCCAATGTCCCTTCTGATGACAATAGTGATAAGAACTTTTACTCTTTGATCGGCCTCTGAATTTATCCTGTTGTCTTCGATCCTGTCTCCCTCTGATGAATCTCCCTCTGATGAATAGCGCATCATCAGAGTTTGAGGGTCTGGACGATTTCGAGAGCTGGTGTCTCAGTTGGCTACTAGTCAAAGACGTCTTAACGTTTTCCGGCGACAAAAAATCGCTACTATGAATCATAGTAATCATAAAGGCCTATAGCTATTAGGGAGAGAACACAACAGAATGATCGCCGCCTCTTCATCATCAATGGTGGGCGCGTATGCGCACATGCGCACGCATGCGCGTGACAAAACGCCGTCAGTGGCGTTTTTTTACTACAAAAACTTTCAAGAGATACCGTTACTGTATAGGTTGATCTCGTTGTGAAAGACCTCTTATTGGATAATTCATGTTCGAATCCTGTCACCTTGATGTGATGGGCTGAAGTGCACAGCCCCGCCGCCTCTTTAGGCTTAAGAAAAAAAACGCACATTTGTCGCATGAGCGGATCTGAGATGAAGACTTCGAATACGGATTACGGGAAAAGAAACAAGAACTACAACAGTAACGGGTCAGAATTTTTTTTCTCTAACAGGTGGTCAGAATTAGAACTTCATCTGAGTTCAAATCCTACTCAGAGGTCCACTCGAGATTAGAGATTCTTGAAGAAAGAACAAGATCTTTATATTTAGCGCAGTTACTTCTCAGGCCGTTGCTTGTTGGCCTTGAAGCAGTATAAGACACTTCTCGAAATATGAAGAAAAAAGATATGCCTAGATCCTTTATTCTATGGATAAAAATCTAATTGATAGAGCGGAAGCGCCGTAAAGATCAATTAATGAGGTTTTGGCCCAATCCATTACCATAACTCTATGTATTCCTCTATCAGTAGAGTACATTGAATGGACAGAAATCGCTATAACAGAGTTTCTCTTATTTTTTGGAGCACCGGGTTGGGTAAAGTGAGTAATCACTCCTTTTTTCCCTTCCTTTACTAGACTCCAACATTTTTCAGACCAACAAGGATAGTGTGAAATTCCATCAAGTGCTTTTCCAATGAGGTAGTGGACTCATTCATTTTGAAAGAATGGAGATGCTGTCTCATATACAAACGAGAAGCAACAGATTTGCTCATATATAAACTCGACAGTTTATCCCAAAGAGCCTTAACAAACTTTTTCTTCAGGACGTTCTGAAGAATATCGTCAGAAAGACACAACTGTAAAGCCATACGTGCCTTCTTATCCATCTTCATCTTATCTTCGTTTTTTATTTCTGCAAGTAATGTATAAACCCCTTTAAGAACCTTTTCGATTCCTTCTTGGGTTAATAACGCAACGACTTTCACTCTCGAAAGTCCAAAATTGTTTGTGCCATCGAATTTTTCCACATCAAATTTCATAGGCGCCATCACATTGGAAATTTTTCCCGAAAATATTGTTCATGCCGGAAACACTGTTTCTGCCGGAATACTATGTAAATAATACCTATGTCCGTACATTGTTCACTGCACTGTTCAAGTACTGTTCATCCGAGAGAAAAAAATTAATTTTTGTGAAAAAAACGTAAGAAAACTGAGCCGCAAAAAATATAACTTAAATCTCAAACTTAACAACGTTCGTTCCTAAGTCTACGTGGGCGAATTCGGTGTAAGAAATAAGGATTGAAACGTTCCAAGCTCTGATATCAGTTTGTTACGAGCGGATCTGTTAATTATAAACACAAATAATAATAAGTGCGCAAAAATAAATGAGACAAAGATTTTTACGTGGAAAAAAAAACAATAAACCACGGGCGGTTACCGACGACGAAGAACCCACTAACCAAATGAGGAAATACAAAAGAAGATACACTCAAAATATTGAGAATCTCACAATAAAAGATAAAGATAATAATCTCTAAAATAAATCGCTTAGACCCTCGATATATTTTTATGTGTGTATATGTGAATCATTCTTTATTCCCTCTCTTCTCCTTATCCTGACTGCCACTCCTCTCCTTCTCTTTGGCTCTCTGTGCCACTCCATTTTCTTCCTCGTCTTGCTCTCCTTCTTATACACAAAGAACACGTGAAAGAGCCATGGACGGACAACACGCAACACCACACGGACACCACACGGACAAGCCACACGGAGAGGAAAACCACACGGTCTGATTACGCGAATTTGAGGCACTTCATCATCAACACTTTCCATGTTGAATGCATAGACTCCTGGTTGCTGTTAAATTCTACTTGCCCGCTTTGCAGAGGTTCGCTTCAAAACAATGGGGTTCTGGTCGAGAAGCCAGCATTATTGGTTCGCGATGATCCAAGGGGTGGAGATGATATTGTTGGTCACAAACCTGGCGAGGTTGCGGTTCCTGTGGAAAAGAAGGTGTTGCCTGTTAGAGTCGGCAAATTTAGAAGACCAGGGAATGCTGTCGAAGGAGGCAACGCTGAGGTGGGTGAGACTAGTAGGAGTAGTAAATTGGATGCAAGGAGATGTTATTCGATGGGGTCGTATCAGTATGTGGTCCAGCCATTGGACATGCAAGTCACTCTATGCCCCGGCCGGGACTCTAGCCTGAAAGACAAAGACGGGCAGAACGGTAGGAGATCGATATCAGAAGCAAAAGCGAGAGCATTTCGGTCTCCAAGATATGGCTTTGGTCCAAGAAGGGGAAATTCACAAGTTCCTTCAGAACAGAAGTTGAAGGCGATGATGATAATTCGAGTATGCTTGATTCAGATCACGGTAGACTTCATCCTCAGTACATAAATGCGCTTTGTTCAGACCTTCTGAAACAAATATGTCGCTCTTAGCATAGGACCATACAAATTTTCTTCCTGTTTATCATTTGCAATTGTATTACCATCATTGGGAGTGAAATGAAATCCGAATTCAGTAGGTCGCTAGAACGAGATCATGGTTTGCATGTGTAGTAGAAATTTCGATGTTTTCTTTATGCTGAGAACATTCCTTTGATGCCAAGATTGGATCTGTGATCGAAGGCATTACACATCTCTTCACATTAATAGAAGTATACCCGCTTACGTTCGAGAATGGCGTGCGGGGTATTCTGATTATATGTTTTCCTTTTGCCGTGAAGTTCGCCGCATTGGCAACATACTCTTTTCCATATAATTTAGCAAGCATGGTCTAACATGTCCACGTGAAGCTTGCTTGTGGTTCTGAATTCCCCGTTTGGACGGGAAGCTCGTAGCACTTTATGTGACAGATAATCATGGAGTACAACTATCAGGTTAGGACTCAGATGAAACCACTCGAATCAGTCCAAGTCACACTTAGTTTAAAGAGAAAGACTATAAAAATGGGTTAAGCTGTGTTTAGCAGAAGCTCAAGTCACATATACTAAACAAGACATCATGCTTTCTTCAGTTGAACAAAGTCTTAAAAACCTGATATCCACTCGCACAAGCGGCTCAATTATTATACTCCCACCTTTCCATAAAAAAATATAATATTACATTATTCTTATATTATTCAACATGTATTTTAAAAAGTTTCTTTATTTGTTTTAACGAAATAAAAAAATTACAAATATATAACTTAAATTATCATTATTATTTGACAATAATTTTACATAAAATGATACTTGATCGTTCCACGAATGATTGATCGTTCCACGAATGATTTATAGTTTGAATAATTTTATCGTTGATCTAAAACAACGTTTTTTATGGGACCGAGGGAGTAGGAAAGGAACTGCTGCTGCAAGACCCAGAACGAAAGTTCCCAACAGCTCAAACAGAGATGTGAAAAAAGGTCACATCTGAATCAAACTATTGACTTGAATGATCCGTTTATGAGGTTCAGAAGAAAAGATCATACAGAAAAATAAGAATACAAAACTACCTCCTCTTTTATGCCTTGACAAAATTCCTCTACAGTGATCTCACACTACACATCAAGTAGAATACAATCTACAACGGCTGCCACAAGTAGCTCTATGCTGGAAAAGGACCACCAATGGGACCGAAGACGAAGAGCACAAGGGATCAGAGAAACAGAACAAGAAGCCGCAAAAAGAAGCACTTCACTGATCTAGGGCTCAATCAACTGTGGCGACTCCGAGGTCACAAGCCATGTGATCAATGACATTGATGAATTGTACAGCAAAATATAGAACTCACATGATAAGTTGACATAAAAGCTTATGACCACGCACAACATATTCACCCATCTCATTAGGCCGCTTTCTTGACTGAAACTCACAGATTGCGTGGGAAGTTGTTGATTTGGCCTTCTTCCAGAATGTCTTTTCCATCTATCTTGTAAGATATTCGTATGCGCATAACGAGGGATTTCTAAAAAGAGATTATATGTCACTAGCAGTCAAGCATACACTTAAATTGCAAATTTTTGATACCGATAAAAGACTCCAGAATCGTGCAAGGAAATACCTTGCCATGCTGGCTGTTTGTAACCCGCAATTTTTGCACAATCAAACCATTGCCACTTGCCAGAAGAGTGTTGCTGCTGGCTGAATCTAAGTGCAACTGAAGAAACTGAGGATCCAAAAGAAAGAATGCAGTATGATCACTTAAAAGTACATGGTTTCTAGCTGTTGCGTTCTGAAAAGATGGAGTAAAGAAGGAACATAGTGAAATAAAAAGGATTAAAGTCTGCAATATTACCTTGGGAACCGCAGCTTGGAATACGAAGTCACTGTAAACGCTCTCAGATAAATTCGTGAAAGTCGCGGTGATTGATGTGGTTTGTGGGCTTCCAGGGAGCTTTGAGAAGTCAAATCTTAACTTTAGGGAGCTGCTCTGGTATGCAGTTACAGATGGGAATTGAGGACCATTATTTTCTGCAAAGTTGAGACAGAAATCAGCCCTTGGGAGCACCTTGACATGTGAATCGCACTATAGAAGAGCACATACCGGGTGCTGGCGGGGTCGCGGCCATGCCATCTAGTAAATCAAGTACTGTTAAAGCTCCACCTGTAGAAGGTACTTGAGCCAAACCAGAAGAAAGCGAGGTTAATGTGTCTGGTTTCGTGACTGGAGCCTTGGTTTCCTGACCCAGTGAGAGAATACCAATATCTGGAACCGTATCGGCAGCAGGAGGGCTCCCTATTGAAAGAAGATCCAATAGGACATCTGTTCCAGTTTTTTGATTCTGAGTACCTAATATTGACAAGGAATAGCATCCACCGTTATTCGTTCATGTATGGATCAATTCATCAATATGAAATTCTTCGAATAATATGTCTAATCATCATATGTAAAAATTCAGCACCAAAAAACAGCCCAAAAACAAGTTATGTAGCATGCCGTCAGTACACATCTCTATAGTTATGGGCAAAGCTATTCCATAATTCATCATCCATACTCCGTTGCCTGCCTTTTTCTTTATTTTTCTTTTGCATACGAGATAAGCAGACATGCCAAGAACTTCAAGGATTCAGTGTTCAGAGAACTAACCTGTTTGTGATGGCGCCGGTGACAAATCAACGCCAAGAAGATCATGAAGAAAGTCAGAGCCAGAAGAGCTAGGTGCAGGAACATCATCAGAACTTAAATCGAGTAAATCAACGAGCGGAGCTGCTGTGGGTTTAGCAACCCCATTCGGCAGATTAACTGTGGGTCCATGGGAGTTCGAAACTGATTGTTGCAAAGAGCCAGCTCTCTTTCCACCATATGTTGCTTCATCCAAAACTGGCATCCTCTCCAGCAATGTGGATCTGCAAGTTCAATTCAGAAATCAGTGTGAACTACCACATCTTAATTTACACAGGTCGACCGATTCCAAGACAAAATCGAATAAGAGTGAAAAATGCAACTAATGAGAAAACCAAATTCGAAAACATGGGAAAATAGAACAAGAGACTTAGAACACTCGGTAACCAACCTTATATTCTGGTGCTTCTCAATAATTGAGTTAAACTCGATGGACCTCTGTTGCAGCTCAAGCACCAGGTTTCCTTTATATTGAGCAATAATGTCCTTCACCCTTCTACATACCACGAATGATGGAAAGAAAGAAGCATCAGACAGCAAATTTTTGCATAAAATGAAATTCACAATAAAAAAAAAAAAATCAGTAACAATCCTAATACAACTTTAACTTCTGCAAGTCACAGAAAGATCTGGAATTTTGATACACAAAATAGACATGATGCTCTATACACGTGAGAAGACAGACAGGAAATTCCAAATAGCAACAGTTGTCGCCTGACTGTCCCCACATCCAAGAACAACACCTCACATATCTCAGACCGAAATGGTTAATTTGATTTAATGACAAAATTAATGTGGCAACGCTTTAGAAGCACTCTGCTGAGCATCCACAATAATATCACATGCTATAGTATAAACCATCTACTCTCAGTTCGACTCTTCACAAAACTCCAAATTCGTGTTGATGCTCAACACCCAGAAACCCACACCAATGAGAGGATTAATTGAATGGGAAAGAGCAAGTTTGCATGCTTACTGTGAACAAGCAGGAAAGCGTGAAGAGAGCTTCAATAGAGCAATCAAACACATAGCTAGAGTAGTGAGATCAGGGTTATGATGCTTGATAGCAGTCTCGATCACATCCACAGCATCAGATTCTGTGACCTGCATATGTAGTTCCAAACATAATATAATTACCAACAAATGCAGATAAGATCAAGACAATGTTACCTGAGATCTATTCAAACAAGGATAAACTCACAGTCATTGGGTCCTCAACGTCAAGCATCCCAACATTATGGACCAACATGTCACTGTATTCTCCAATGCACCATACAGCTACTTTTACGAGAGTTTTCTGAAATCAGGAAAGAGCAGCTTGCAATTACTTTTTTCATCTGATTAATTTTCTTGAAAGGAATAGCACAATTTTCAAGATTATTGACACCTGAACGAGGGAAAAATTATACCTGATCTGTGGATGATTGGACAGTTCTGTACAATGACCTAACTGCATATCCATGAAGCTCAGGAGCATTCGTTATCACCACCACGAGAGCGTGCCATACTTCATCCTTGACAAAATTTCCAGCCTACTAAGCAAGGGAACAGGATCAGCGTTTCGAGGGAAATGCAGGAAACTTAAGGCCATGGTTTTGCATAGCGGATAGCGGACGATATATTGGAGCAATGACTGAATATCGTATTTCCTTAAATAAAAGTTCAAATAAATCAAAATTATAAAACTCACTAATAAATTATTCTTTCAAAATACAAGCATTAGAGTTCATTCAAGGATCAAAACTCAAACAATCGACAACTGCAACTCTTCTTTCACATCTGAATTAAATGTAATGGCTCCTCCAACTTCAGTATGGTAATCAACATCTGCCTGCAACCTTGTACCATACATAGTCGAAAGCAAACAGGGGTTGAAGATCAAACAAAGGATAAAAACAATTATGACATAATGATTATATAGCAACCATTTGGAAAATAAAAACTAATTTAGAAAGTGAGGCTAATCCACCCTTTTTTTAAGAAGGTTGGATGTATCCACCTCTTTCTAAAAAAATCAATCAATTTAAAACTTCATTTAAAAAAAAACGAAGGGAAAATGACGCTTTCACCCCTTGTACTTTTCGCTGGTTGTACCATGGTATGCAAAATCGTCTGATTAACCGGTTGAACCGATGAACCGGATCGTTTCTGACCAAAACCGGGTCTGAAACACCCCGAACCACCCAAAACAAGCCCGAACCGTCCCTGAACCGACGAATCGACCAGTTTACCGGTTTGAATTGTCTGGTTCACCGGTTCGAAAGGCAAAACAGTGAAAAGTATAAAACAGTGTAAAAATCCCATTTATACTTCTTCTCGCACGTCTGTCTTCCATTGTTGGTAAAAAAACAAAAACAGCACATAGAGAAAGAGAGAACAGAGAAAGAGAGAGCACGCGAGGAGAAGATAATTTTTTAGATTTAGTCGACTGGAGCTCGAATTTTGCATCAAAAAGCTCAAATTTTGCATTTCTCATCCGTTCTTTATATCCGGATAAGTTTGATTTGATTCTTTTTAATTTTTTTTTTTGAAAATCCAAAAATAAATTAAATTTTTTAATGTAATTAAACTTTTTAGTTGATGAGTACACGAAAGTGTTCTGACAAGTATGTGGTTTGCGTTGCTAATTAGCTTTCTCTGATATTACTAGTGCTCTTTTTGGAATCAACTGGAAAGATTAAGATGGTGTTCTCCAAACGTGTCAGGATTTGCTTGTGCTGATTGTACCTTTTTCAGTTCTCTATTGTAGTCTTCTATTGCGTGTGATAGTTGACGGCGAGTGTATGTGATGAGCTCAGAGCCTCAGAGTTCATTGGTGTGGATCAGAGTTGCTTTGCTCACGATGTGATTATTATTAATCAATGAAATATCTCCGACCAGGTGGTATAGCAGCAGGTAATATGTTAGATCTGGGCTGGGCTCATTGTACAATGGTTAATAATAGTAGAACAAGAACGAAATGCAATTATTGTGGCAAGGAGATGTCTGGTGGTATAGCTCGATTGAAGCAACATTTAGCCGGGAATCGTGGGGAAGTTACACCTTGTGATCGGGTACCTCTTGAAATTAGACGGGATATGATGGCATTGTTAACTCAAAAGAGGAAAGCAAAAGAGAAAGCTGAGGCTAAACAGAAGGAAAGAGACGATGAACTCGCAAGTATACCCTATGGTGTTTATATCTCCGACCCTGATGATGAGTCAGAGGAAGAAGAGGATCCCCACGATAGAGAGTTGAGAAGAGCAATGAGGGCAAGTAGAGAACAATTTATTCAAGAAGAGGCACAAATGAGGTTCGGGGTCGGAGGTTCTTCCACAAGAATTAGAGATCCCAAGCCTACCCATTCAGCTAGTGTCAGGGGTACCAGTTCTACCGCGAGTACTACAACTAGGGGACGTGGTGGTGCATTCGATCTTTCTAGGACTACTCCTTGTCTTGATCCTGATATGTTTAGGAAGCAAGGAATGAAGCAAACAAAGATCGATGAAATAACGAAGGGCGTTAAAGATGCGAAGAAGAGGGTAGCAAAGGCAATTGCAAAATTCTTCTTCTATAGTCATATCCCATTTAATGCAGCCAATAGTTTGTACTATCAGACCATGGTGGATACCATAGTAGATTGTGGTCCAAGCATCGCTCCTCCAACTGCGAGGGACATTGGAGGGAGATTGTTGGACGATGAGGTAGATGACAATATGATTTACATTGACACGTTCAACAGACATTGGAATGAATATGGTTGTACTTTGATGTGTGATGGGTGGACTACCCAAAATAGGAGACATATCATCAACTTCCTGGTATATAGCACTGCTGGCACTGTGTTTATTCGATCAGTGGATGTTAGTGATGTCACACAGACTGCTAGTTATATCTGCGATCAAATGGAGAATGTAATTGATCATATCGGGGTGGAGAGAGTTGTTCAGGTAAAATATTTTTTCTATTTTTTAGTTCGCAAGTTATAAAATGTAAATGGTTGTACTCAAAATGTAAAACAGGTAACTACCGACAACGGAGCAAACTTCAAAACAGCGGGAAAAATGCTAATGCAAAGGAAAGAAAAGATCTTTTGGAGTCCTTATGCAGCACATAATTTAGATTTGATGCTGGAGGATATTGCAAAGAGATTCATGATACCATAATTGATACCCAATATTTCACTAGATTCATCTACAACCATGGATCTATCTTGAGCATTATGAGAAACGAGACGGAGGGCAAGGAGCTTCTGAGGCCTGCGATAACTAGGTTTGCTACCCATTTTATTTCTATGCAGTCCGCTCTTGAGCAGAAGGATGCATTGAGAAGGATGATGACATCTGAGGCTTGGATGCAAGCTATTGCTAAGTTAAGATCAAAGGATAAGAAGCATGCCACTATTGTCATGAAGCTATTACCGAGTGAATCATTCTGGGACAAATTATTCCGATATGGAACCCTTTTTGAGTCTTTGGTAAAGATACTTCGGATGGTGGATTCTGATGATAATGCACAAATGAGCTATATTTATGATGCAATGGATAGAGCTAAGATTGTTATTAAAAAAAATTGGGGAAAGGGATACAAGAAATGGCACAAAATAATTGATAAAAGGTGGGACAAGATGCTTCATCATGAATTACATGCAGCTGGTGAGATGGTGTATTACTATTTTCAAGTTTCAAGTTTTCAATCTTTCTAGAGTTTCAACTTGCAATTGAATTTCAGTTTATGTCTAAGAAGTATAATAATTACAATTTGATCATGCATGATATTTTCTAAATCCTCGCATATAATATGCACAAAATGTGACAAATGATGACGAGGTGAGAAGTGGACTACGAAAGGTGTTGGAAAGGATGTTGCCTAACTTGACGGACCAGATCCATGCTGAGAAAGAGGTGGAACCAACACCACTTCTCCAAATTAAAAATTGCTTAAAGCCTTAAATAAATATGTTATTAACTTATTAATAAGACTAGAAATTGTATTATTGTTTGTTACTATCTTAGGCGAGACGATATCAGGATCGTTTAGGAGATTTCGGAAAACAAAAAGTAATGCACGCTATAAAGCATACTAGTCCGGGTACGTATATAGTCAATTCTTTTTAAATTATTTGAAAATTGAGATGATGAGACAAAATGATAAAGTCATTGATATCTATTTTACTTTTATCATGTTTTGGATACAGTGGAGTGGTGGTCCTTATTTGGACGAGATAAAGCACACCTTGCGCCTGTCGCTGTTAGAATCCTCACCCAAACTGTTTCTTCTTCACAATGTGAGAGAAATTGGAGCACATTCTCTCTCATTCATACAAAACCAAGAAACAGACTCAAAATGGATAAATTGAAAAAATTAATATTTGTATCCTATAATATGAGGCTGAGGGTTAGACATGATAATAGAACGATGGATAAGGATAAGATGGGGTTGATAGACTTAGATGCTCTATTGATGATGAGGATCCTTTGGTAGAGTGGACAAAGGAGATTGAGCCTCGAGTACTGATGGGCAATCGAATTCAGAGTTAGATGAAGCAATGGCCGACGCTGATCGAGTTGAAGTCCATTCCACTTCTAGTTCGAGTTCCTCCGTTGGTCGTGACGATGCCCATTTTCTTTCTATGGAAGTTCCATTTACTAGGGATCAAGGTAGGGATGCTTCTGGTGAAGGAGGATTTTCAGTTATGACCCTGAGGGAATTAGACATGATGTAGAAGATGTTTATGAGCAACAGAGGAGGGATCTTTCAGGTGATCCTTCAGCAGGCGAATATGGTTATGATAATTATGATTCTTATGAAGGATATTATGTAGGATACTATCCTTATGGGCAACAAGGTGAGAATCCTTCTAGGGGCTCAGAATTTAGTAACTATGGACGATACGATGAGGATGCTCGTCACTCTTCAGATTTTTGATGCTCTTTTCAGTATAGAGTCTATAGACTTTTCATCGTTGCAGGTATATGCCTCTTTATTTATGATTTCTTCACTCTTTTTTACTATAATGTTAGATTGATTATCATTTTTGTCTTCGTAATCATCTTTTATCATTAGATAACCCAAAAAAACCATAAAAATACCGAGTCGGTCGAGTTGTCGATTTTTCTACCCGAGTCACTGAGTCGACTCGTTTTGGGACCAGCCCGATTTCGATTCCGAATTTGCAAACCTTGGGTCGTGCATACCCCCTTGTGCTTATAAAATTAGCAGAAATCTCCCTGAAGTAGGGGGCATATGTGCAATGGTTAGTTCTACTGTTGGACTTGACGGGAATGTGCACTCACTCTCCACACATTCGCGTGAATTATCGAAAAATGAAGAAATAGGTTGATATCATGATCAAATCGTGTACTTATGGGATGTGGCAATTGAGTAGTATCCCTTGTAAACATGCTATGTACACGATTTGATCATGATATCAACCTATATATATATATATATATATATATATATATATATATGGAGGGAAATCACCTTTTCCTTCACTTTTCGATAATCCGCGCGAACGTGTGGAGAGTGAGTGCACATTCCCGTCAAATCCAACGATAGAACTAACTATTGCACAAATGCCCTATACTTCACGGAGGTTTCGGCTAATTTTATAAGTACAAAGGGAATGTGCAACCAGCGAAAAGTACAAGGGGTGAAAGCGTCATTTAAAAAAAAAACTATAATATCGATGATATTTGAGAATAGTGGATATCGGACCGACATTGCAGGTCAAACCCGATATGGCGGGCCTATTGACCGAAAATATTTATCATATATAAAATGCCGATCGTAGCAGTTAGGGGTCCAAAAACGATATATCGGCCGCAATAGCGGCTGCTATGAATGATATTTAGAACAATGCGTAAGGCACTAAACAAGCAGAATAGTACATGGCAACACAAGCTAAAGTTTTTGGATCTAACAGACTACACAGGGTCATGCAAATAACTACATAACAAGCTTACCTTTTTTTTTTTTTTTGGGTAAAAATAAGCACTTGAACATACAGAGCACGAAGAATCTAGGCATACCTCAGAAAGCACTCTTATCATTTGATCAATATACCAGATCTTCTCTGGAGAAAATCTATAGCACAAAACATATATGTTAGTTTACATAGATATGACTTGACACCCATTAATGTGCATGGCGTGAAGTGATCGGTAAGAAGCTGGAGTTCAGCCAGTGATAGATCTCATTTCTATACGTAACAAGTCACAAAACTGTCCATCCATCGAACAGAATAGTCACAAAAGATAACCCGGAATTTCATTTATACTGTCTGTCCCTCGAAATGAGAAACATTTCAGTTACTGCTGCGCTAAGGAGAAGAAGTGTACACAGTGCCCAAACATCAGTCTCACAGACTTCTAATTACAATCAACAAAACTAATACTCCCTCCGTGCCTAATAAATTACGGCACATTACTAAACTTGGATGTCCCACATAAATTACAGTGTTTCCTAAATTAATTAATTTTTATTATTAAAAATTCTAAAATACCCCTACTTTACATCAAAACATCTTCTACATCATTATTTTTTCTCTCTCCACCCACTCACAATTTTCACAATTACTTTCTCTATTCACTTACAAATACTACCATTCATCTACTCACTATACAAATGAGGGAATTTTGATAAAATCCCTAAAGTCAATCCATTTGTTAATAATTGTGTCAAGTTAACACATCGTAATTTTTCTGGGACAGATGGAGTACTATTTATGAGTAGAAATATACAAAGAAGAAAGCAAAAAAATAGATGAGGATGGCTATATGGGTCAGGATGTTTGAACTCACTTCTCAACTATAGAACAGATTTTTGCGGTTAAATCTCCCTTGAAATCATGCTCGCTCATTTCCAGGTAGTCAATGAGCTCTATTGTCAAAGCCTTTACATTGCT
>JAOVYX010000279.1:0-13800 GCA_035668315.1 Drosera spatulata
TATCCTCTTGTTTAAATGGTTTTGAGCCGGGTTTTGACTTGGTATGACTAGCTCGGTTCCACTCCTTTGAACGGAACATACTTGTGCCACTTCCTTCCTTCTTCCTCTCGTGTTTTCCTCGCTATCCAAGCTGATTTTCCCCTTCTTGTCAAGTTGCTCCACAGCCCCGGTTGTTGATTTGCAAAGAGTTATGGCAAGGGAAAGCATAAGAAGAAGAGGATTTACATGAAAGTGGGATTTACCTAGTATAGTGGAGATCTTTGGGTGGAGTTGATATGGTACGTGGTGGTTAAATCAGAGAAAGAAGAGTGGAGGTGGTAGGAGAAGTGATGGGGAGAAAAGGACGGAAAGGAGTTTAGTGGGTTGTTTTAAAAAAAAACATCCCCCGTTTCGTTTAATCGCAGGACTAGTTAATCTCACATCTTCCACAATCTTCGCTCAAACTTTACCACCATGTTCGAAAAATTATGTTATTAATGAACATATAATTTTTCAAATTTTTCCAGGATAAAAAGTTAACCAAACTTCGTCACAAGTTTTAAAGTTATGAACGTAATGTTACGTCTTAAAACTTTGAAACGAGATTCGTTTCTTACTTTTAATTTATTATAAAAGAGAAAACACACAATTTCGTTACGTTTATTAATTTTCAAACTATTATTTGATCACAATTTTTATATTTATTTGATCGTAATTTTCTGGGACTTTACATATGAAAACAATCTCTATTGTTTCAACGCGAGTTAGATTGTGTATATTTCGTCCTCTTATATCCCTTCTTTTTTATATGAAATGTTGGATTGTTGTTTTTGGTAAAACAAAAACCATAACTTAAAATAAACTAAAATAAAAACCCGAATGTTTGTAACACTGTTCAAAACTGTGAAATTCAGAACTCAGTAATAGGATAAAAAACCAAAAACCAAAATCAAAAGCTACTTCATACAAAATAAATGAATTTTTTAAGCAAAATCAAATACTATATCCAAACAAATCAAGAAATAAAAATTAAAAATCCTTTATGTTTGGCTTTTCTATTTTCTAAATTTCATTTCAACCGTTCTAAAAACAAAAATCAATAAAAAAATGATTCAGATTCATCAAACAAGCCCTTGAACCTAATTTCTAATATCGCTTTATTATCATATGCGTATTTTTTAAAAAAAAAAAATTGAGAATGCTTTATCATATGCGTTAATAGCAATGATTCAAACAAACAAACCCATCCGGCTTGATATCGATGACTCCCACTCACCGCCGGTGACTCCACCGACTCTCTTCTCCCTCTCTCTCCAACAATTCGCCGATCAAATTAGGGTTCGATTCGCCGATCCTTTCTTGGCGCATGATCGATGGATTCCGTCCCATTTCACGACTCCAACATCGCCAGCATCATCGAGAATCGCTCCATCAGCTCTCGCCACGTACGGATTTCTAATCGTATCCGTTTTCGGTGTTGGATTTTTGTTTATAGTGTTTGATTGAATGATCGAAGTGTGCTTGATTGATTCATGGAAGTGAGCTGATTGATAAATTGGACTGTGTTTGATTGATTCATGAAACTGAGCTTGATTGATTGATAGGACTGTGCTTGATTGATTAATTGGACTGTGTTTGATTGATTGATGGGAGCGTTTCTTCTGTGTACGTGGATTGCTGATCATAATCGGTGATCATGAATTTATTTAGCAACTGGTCATTTGTGGTTTTGTCGATTAGGAATGAGATTTAGAGGGAGTTAAGTGTTGCGGAGTCGGTTTGGCATCGAAAATTGGGAGGCCGTTCGGTTGTGGCGTGTGGTTTAGGTAGGTTTTAGTGAGGATAAGATGAGATGACTAGCTTGAGTGATGCTATTGTCTCAAGTAACTAGAGTAGTGGTTGGTGTAGAACTGGTTCGTCGTCTTCTCGGATCAGGAAATGGAGTTGGATTCAGTAGAATCACAATGTACATGACAGCATCGGGGAATGGAAGAGGGAGTTAACGGGGTGTGTGTTTGTATTATCCGACTGATGACAATCTGCATCTCACTGTCCTGGTTGTCGATTAATTGGCTAAGTTGGACTGTCCTCTAATCCATAAATCTGAGGATGACGGATAATTCTGAGAAAAATTTGATGCCTTCTCTTCTGAAAACAACAAGATCATCGGCAAAGGTCAATTGCACCAGCCCTACCTTCTTACATTTAGGGTGATATTTAAATGCCTTCTCTTCTGACATCTTCTTGGCTGCTCTAGCAAAGTACTCCATGGCTAGAACAAATTGGTATGGAGATATAGGATCTCCTTTTCTCAACCCTCTTCCTCCTTTGATGAAACCAGTCACCTCACCATTTGCTAATAAAGAGAAGGAAGCAGAGACCACACAAGTCATAATCCAGTTTCTGAATTTACCTGGAAAAAGCATTAGCTCTAGCAGCTCATTTAAGAATTCCCAAGCCAAGGAATCATACGCCTTCTTCAAGTCCACTTTGAGCATGCATCTAGGAGATATCTGCTTCCTATCATAGCCATTAATTAATTCTTGGCATAACAGGATGTTATCTCCAATATTTCTATCTGGTACAAATGCTCCTTGAGTATCAGCCACCAAAGAAGGGAGGACCTTCATCAATCTGCTAGCAAGTAGCTTAGATATAGGTTTATATATCACTCAACAACATGAGATTGGCCTATAATCTCCAATCAGCTTTAGGAAAAAGATGTATCAGGGTGGCATTCACCTCCTTCAACAGATTACCATTTCGAAAGAAGTCCTGCACTGCTTCACATACCTCAGATTCAAAAATAGACCAAGAACTCTTGAAAAACAAGGAAGAAAAGCCATCTGGGCCAGGGGCCTTTGAGTCATCAATATTAAAAAAAAAAAAAGCATGCTTGATATCTTCGTTAGAGAAAGCAGCAGTAAGGAACTCACATTGAGCTGCATTTAGGACTCCACCATACCCTACCACTTCTTTATTTATTGGAGCATATCTGATAACCTCAGTTCCTAACAAAGTTATATAGAACTGGAGAGCTTCAGCTTGAAACTCAGGTTGAGAAGTAACCCTCGTGCCATTTTCTAACTCAAGGCTAAGCGAGCTTCAGCTTGAAACTCAGGTTGAAAAGTAACCCTCGTGCCATTTTCTAACTCAAGGCTAAGCGTCCTAGTCCTTCTCCTTTTCTCCTTCATAAGAGCATAGAAGAATTTGGTACCTCGACCCATGTTCGATATCCTCTGCTCCTTAGCATACTGTTTTAAGTGCTCTTCTTCAGCTGCTGCTAAAGTTTTGACCTGTTTAATACATTCTTTCATAATAAGCATTTTCTTTTCTGAGAAGTCTGCCAGCAGATTACTTTGAGCAGTATTTAGGAACTCCCTAGCCTGAGCTTATCTTTTAGAAATATCATGAGAATTTTCAAAATGAAAGCGACGAAGCAGGCTTTTCATCCTTCTCAACTTCTGACAGACACGATACATTGCATGGCCCTGTATATCCACCTGCCAAGCTTCTTGTACAACCTCTTTGAACCCCTGAAACTTCGCCCACATATTCAAGAACCGAGAGGAATGTCCACCTCTACCATCATTGGACCTTCACCCACATATTCAAGAGCAGCTTCTGTATTTCCAAACAAATCAAAGAAATCTGGGTTAGCAAGGACTCTATCAAGCTTACACCTTATCCAAGATTCCTCTCCCTGCTGAACATACCTAAAAAGTTCCCTGTACTTTTCACATCATTCAAGTTGCATTGCACAAGACAGTTCTCCATCTCAGTGCATGGTTCCACTGTAATACCTCGATAGCCAACTTTCTCTTCAAATCTAATGAACGCATTGAAGTCCCCCATAACAACCCATGGCCCCTGCACCTTTATGTCACACAACTCTCTCCACAAATTTCTCATTAGCTCACAAGAATTTGCAGCACATACAAATGTTACATGAAAACTCAAAGCAGTACCAATTTGCTTAACTAAGCAATGCAGCAGCTGGTCTGACCCACGAACATAAGAAATCTCCCATCTAGTATTATTCCAGGCTATCCAATGGCCGTTGACAGCAAAGACGTAATTATTAATACAGCTCCAACCTTTAAAGCAGGAACGAGCTATAGACGAGAATTTGGATGCTTTAACTCTAGTCTCTAAGGCACTAAAAATATCAATACGAAACTTAGTAATAAACCACTTTATTGAATTCTGCTTTTCAAGCTTATTTAGGCCCCTTACATTCCATGCTGCTATCATTTTCAAGTCACAAATCCACTATCCCCATGATGTTCAACGTCACCCTGATTATCATACAAAGTAGCAAACCTGCTTGCCGAAACAATAGGCACAAAGGAGACTACTGCTCCAATGTTCCCAGGTTTAGCAGGGTTCCTAGGAGTAGACCACTCAGAACACTTCGCCAGCTGAGCCTGAGCATCATCCAATTTAATGACTCTAGCCTCGTCCACTTTTTCCTGCTGCACAGAGGTCACTTTCTTGACCCAAACCTGCTTAGTCCTCTTCTGCGTTCTGCAAGTATCAGTTTTATGTCCCCAACGAGAACATCTAGCGCACTTTATAGGCATCCATTCATAGTGTACATCCTGTGTTATCAGCTGCGAAGCCCCTCACTTGCCTTCGCAGCACTACTCAAACTCTCCTTCTCTCCTAGTTCACTCAAATTTGGGTTTGCAAATATCATCCCTGTTATGTTCGCCTTTACTTTCTTAGGTCTACCTCGCCCCATAATCGCAAGACGACGTGCTCACTGGAAATCGCCAGCGGAGATGCTAGAGGAAACCCTCACTCATCCCTTGTTATTCATTAGTTTTCCAATCGACCTCATTTTTAATTACTCTCAAATGCCATTTTCACGCAGGGATGGATCGAGAGAAATTTAAACGGGAAATTTTTATTTATCTTCGCACTGTCACTTAATATAATCTTGGGGGTTTTCAGACTGTAACTTGGTGTATCTGCTGTACAACATTTGGCAAAAACATGTCTGTTGTTAACTAATTGGCTGGCTCCAGTAGTTGCTCATAGCTTGTATGCCACAGGAAGGAGGTTTTATGTGCATGGTTGTGGTTGGGTGTAGAATTTAAGTGATCATTGATGTTTTCGAGGATGGCTCAGATTTACTTTTAAAAAGCTTATAAGCTGATATAATTTTTTGAATTATTTGCAGGATACAAATGGTAATCCACCGATGCATTCGTCCCTGGTACGAAGACTTCTACTGGAAAGGGAATTGGAGGTTTGCTTACATTTATTGAGTAGCTCCAAATTATAGACTCCTTGTATTTGGTAAAATTAGTTGTATTACTTTCATCAAACTAGCCACAACTATTGATATTTTCGATAAATTTTCTTGAGCCTCCTGCTGTAGATATGAGTTGAGATTATGTGTATGCTACCATCATTCTACTTTCATTTCTTTTGACTCACTAACTCGAAGCATGTCCAGCATTTTCATTTTCGATTGAAAAAATTCGTCTTTAAGTGTTCAAAAATGTTAGAAAGGTTTCCAATGCTATTTTTTGAGATCTAAAAATCTGTCGTGTCATAAGATCGCTTCATGTATGAGTATGGTCCAAAGCCCAGGGAAACCTGCTCATCCTGTTCGTAAATGGCCTCTGAGTTGCCCATTTGCTGTCACAGTGAAACTATTTACTATCCGGAAGAGTTCTTCTGTTTATCTTCGATGGAACTGATGAGCGAGTTGCATTTCAACAGGGTCACCAAGGTTGCGTGAACACTATTGCTTGGAACTCAAAAGGCTCGCTTTTGATATCGGGATCCGATGATACACAGGTAATTGATATTATAGCTGATGGAAGCTTTTCCATTATTTTAAATGAATTTTGCTTGTTGCTGCATCCTGCTTTACAAAGTGTACCCCGATAGCCCTCAGATGTGTTTCATGCTCTAGGACGAACTTTCTGAGAATTTTCAAGGTACAAATAGTATTGCTGATCTACCTTAAACTTGAGCTTTAAGTATGATTGACTTCTCAACATGATAGCAAAACAGGTGTAATATGAGGTGACGAGTGAGAATCCACTGCCCTTGTTTATTCAGTCAGCACGTAGGATGTGGTGGATTGGTGTATTGTCCCTGCTTTAAGTCCATCGAAATTCCGCACTTTGGAAATATTGTGGATTTTCAGCCATCAGCTTGGCTTATGATATGATTGGTTCCTATGGTAATTAGAAGCAATATAGGATTAAAAGCTTATTAAGGGCTTTTCCCTGGTCTTTAATTACTGTCAATTTCAAGTCTTAGTTTGTTTGTTCTGGACCAGACTTGGCTTTTGTTTAGGTTTTTAATGCAAAAGATTCCCTTTTGAGGTCATGTGGTAGCAAATCTGTAGCAAATCTGTTTCCATCAGCAGTTAATACATTAATTTGTTCACCATTTCCCCGTTTCCTGCATTTACCATCTACTTTAAACTAGTTGCTTCTTGTTTTCCGACATGAAAAATAGGTGGGGCTGCTTCAGATTTAGATGGTTTTTGAATTCTACCATTTTCTGTGTTCACCATTTCCCTTAAACTAGTTGCTTTTGATTTTTGGATATTTCGTTCCCTACAGAACTGCCGTCTTCCAATTCCACTAGAGACCTCCACAACCTCTCCCCTTTGATCACAAAGCCTGCTTCCTCCTAACATTCACCAGGCACTAGTAAAGCCTTCCATAATCCAGTGCATCAGCATGTTGTCGTCAGATGTGGCTGAAGCATTCTCATAAGCCGTACAGCATTCTATGCAGTGGGGCAGACACTTCACTTTGTCCTTGGCAATTCGGGCATGGACGTTTCCCATCTCAAGCCCTCACTTGAGCACCATGCACAGCCTTGGTGCTCCATGGCATTTTGCACCTTCAATTGCAACACGGTTTTACCAAAATTCTTGCTATCACCTGACATCAGTACTAGTGCTCAACCATGCGAATATTATATTGATTCATTCGCCTTGTAGAAAAAATGTAATTCAGTTTGGGTGGATTACCAGCTCATAGTTTGTGTAATTCTGCTTGATTTCTAAAATTATTGATATATGCAGATCAACATCTGGGGTTATTCTAATCGGAAGCTTGTGCATTGTATTGATACTGGTCATTCTGCCAACATATTTTGTACGAAGTTTGTTCCAGAGACTTCGGATGAGCTGGTCGCATCTGGGGCTGCAGATGCAGAGGTACCAAGCCATTCCAACCTTTGTGAATTATAAAGTCGTACTCTGATTTCACGTGGTGCTTGTATACTTTTTAGGTTCGAGTATTTAATCGTTCTCGATTAAGTGGGAGAGGAACTGAAGAGGCTGCTATTACACCTTCAGCCCATTTTCAGTGTCATACCAGAAGAGTCAAGAAACTAGCTGTAAGATCCTTGGGTTGCTGTTTTATTTTTCATAAGGGTGACGATTCCAAGAACACATCAAGTTGAAAATTCAATGTATCAATGGCATGTAGCCTCCTTTGTTTTACGTGTTTCTCTTTTGGCAGGTTGAAGTCGGGAACCCCAATGTGGTTTGGAGTGCTAGTGAAGATGGCACATTAAGACAACATGACTTCCGTGAAGGTTGTTCTTGTCCTCCTGTTGGATCTTCTCATCAAGAATGTCGCAATGTTCTAGTGAGTCTGCTACCTTATTCTTTCTACCTTCGTCCTAGTCCCTTTAACTTATTCGCTGCGCTGCTGTTCAAATTGATCAAATAGTTCTGTGTGTGGGGGGGGTACATGAAGTTTTTTTTAGTGCTTTTAGTCACACACTGGGGATTTTGGAAGAAATTAAACATGACACCCAAATAGATTTAGTTAGAGGTCATAAGTATGCAATCTTCATTCATTTAGCACTTAGTATGAGGTGAGTTATGGTATTGCCAATGCTTGATGGCTGATAAAGGCATTGATGTGTTGGGGCCGTTGAATGGGGTGTGTTATTAGGGGCTTCCCACCGCAAGCTTTAGCTTTCGGAGAATTTTTTAGTCGACCACTTTGACATAGAAAGAACACCTCTTAGTGATTTTACAACTTCACTTTTTTGCAGCCTAAAAGCTTTTAAAGTGTTTAAAGAATGAATCCTTTGGCTCTCTTCATGGACACCAGATCTTTTTTGTATAATAACTTTTTAAGTTGGCCTGCTTAAATAGTCTTTAGATAGTATGTTCGTTTATGTTTAAAGTACTCTTTAATTCTTTGCCATGCGATATAAATTTTTTAAGGGATGGTTATTATTTTTGCATCATCTTCCTTTTATATTTTTTCCCAATTTTCTGGCAATGTTAATCACTATTGTTCACATTTAGTATACAATGGCAGCTTGACTTGCGGGGTGCAGCAAAGCGATCATTATCTGAACCTCCAAAGCCACCTCTTGCACTAAAATCTTGTGATATCAGCACGACGAGGCCTCATCTGCTCCTTGTTGGAGGGAGGTAAGCAATGACTGTGTTCAAAAATTTACCGTTGGTTTAGCCCTGCTATTGAAGTTGTTTTACTTTATAGGACTTACATCAATGCCTTCTCTAATTCTTGCAGTGATGCATTCGCTCGATTGTATGATAGGAGGATGCTGCCTCCATTTACATCTTTCAGTAGGAAAATGCCACCCCCACCTTGTGTCAACTACTTCTGCCCAATGCATTTATCTGAACGTGTGAGTACATCATTTTCTATTTTCAACTCGCCAGGGATGACAGCTACACAACCTTTTTTTATTGGTTGCATTCTGTTATGATCTTATGTAGAATATCATAATGAAAACAGAATTGGACTGGCAAATGAATGGAGATCATGGTACGGTCATGATGATGATTGTGACTATTGCCATCACCAAGTATCCAGGAGAGACATTGAGTTGGAGCACATGAAGGCTTGTGTGGAACTATTTCTATTTAGCCCATAAGTCTTTTTAAATGAAAAGAAGTTTTGGGGTTCATAATAACAAAAACCAAGGGACTTGAATTCTGAGTTGGTTATAGATGGTGCATATGTTTGGGTAATTCTTACAAATCTTTAAGGATCTTGTTGAGGTTGTCGAATCCTTCACGACGAATTTGCGTATCGCTCACGACGAATTTGTTGAGGTCCGGTCCGGACGCGGGGCGTCGATGATGGAGTTTGGAGCTTCGATGAATCGTACAAAGCGCCCGGACGCAATGGTCAGCGGCGCCCGGGCGCAGATGCTGTTTTGGTATAACATAGCTTCGGCAAATACTCCAAAGAGCCCGATCGTGTTGATCCGGCGTCCGGACGCGCATCTCGAGAATATCACGCATTGTTCGTCTGTTTTCTGATTTTATGGGTCGTTATATATACCCATAATATATTCTCAAGATAATAGTCTAGGGTTTTGAGTGGATGATCTAATACGATCTGTGACAGCTCTGTAATCCTTTGTTCAATTACATAGTGATTTGCTATCACAATTTGTGGTAGTGTTTTTATGGGGTTTTTCTCCCGGTTTTCAGGTTTTCCCATGTTAAAATTGTTGTGTTTTCGTTATTGTTTTTCTTGTCTTGTGTCTTCAATTCTTTCAGATCTGAGCATGATAATACGGGGGAAAAAAAAATAAAGCTGAAAATTGGATTGAGTTGAGTTGCAAGCTTTTCCTCTTCAATATCTTCATTTTCTCATTTAACCATTCTTTGTAACAGAAGTTAGCATCCTTTTGGTCATATGGTTTGGAATTCAGTTCTTACATTTCCTCAATTATCCTTTTGCTAGGATACATTACAGTCATACACATGCATTAATTGAAATTCATTGTTAGGTTTTGTAAAACTAGTTCTATTATTGACTGAAAAAAGATGTGCTATTTCGGTTTTATCATCTAACAAGATATATTCTGTCCAGAAAAATCACAGTCATCCAATGAATCCATAATTCCATAGTAACAAGCCATGATGAGGTTTATGCTCTTATATTTTTACCTGAAAAATGTGTGTGGTTTGAGAAAAAAGCGAAAGAGAGAAGAAAAAAATATGGAAGTTGGGTGTGATGATGAAATATGACTAGTATTTTCTAACACCAGAAATTTTTTTACTAAGGAAGTGTTGTAATCTCGGGACCGACCCCTCTACTAAATATGTGACAATTTTGTTTGCAAGGAGCAAGTGTATCGTTTTATTGATACAGCATCACACCTATTATGGTAACATTGTTTTGGACCTATTCTCTTGATTGGTTCAAGTCATATGATTTGAATACCAAGTTATGGAGTTGTTGTGACTTGTTACTTCAACGCATCAAGTCGGGAACGATTGATTGTATTTAGCCATAAAAAAAGGAAAGAACGTGTTAGCACTTGGGTCGTAATGAACCCAAAGGCTGGTATGAAAAAGGGAGCAAGTATCAGGCATTACACTTGAAGAAAGTAAATTCAGTAAAAAGAGGCAAGATTGGCAGAGAAAGACAGGAAAGATGATTATTTTAGTTTCAATTTCATATTATGTGTATGTCTTGGTGCAATTCAGGTGATTTTTTAGAGCTTGATTACATGTTTTCATGATACTTCCATGTTATTATTTCCGAATAATTATTTAATACCTTTTATATCTACTAGACTGGCTAGTTGATCGGTTTTTTGACTAATGGATTATTCATGGGCTGAACTCAAAACGATGTAACAGAACATCTACATGATGTAGTTATTATGGCTTTACTGATGGAGCATCTCTGCTAATGGTTTCTTATCGTTTCCCAGGGGCGTTCAACTTTACAACTGACTCATGTAACATTTAGTCCAAATGGGGAAGAAGTTCTCATTAGTTATAGCGGGGAGCATGTATATCTAATGGATGTAAACCAAGGTATGGCTTTCGTTGTTGATCTGAAAATTACTAAAGTATTTCTATACCTTTCATTCATGCTTTATTATTTATAGCAAATTTGCAAGCGACTTGGATGCTAATGTCTTAAAGAGAATGATATTGTTGAACTTTCTTGTTCGAATTAGCTGGGAGTATCTTAAAGATGATTTTACACTATGGCTTTTTTTTTATCTGATTATGTTTCTGTGGAGCTAAGGAAGTTATGTCTATTTTCTATTACTCCCTCTGTCTTAGATAAATTGCGACACATTACTTAAAAATGAATGTGTCACATAAATTACTACACTTCCATAAATGACAAGAATTTAGTGTCATAAAGTCTCAAATACCCCTATTTTATATACATCATCTTCTTCATTATTATTTTTTCTCAATCCATCCACTCACATTTTTTCTCTACTCTCACAAGGGTAAAACCATCAAAAGTATCAAATTCAACACACATTAATAATCGTGTCAAGTCAAAATTTCGTAATTTATTCGGGACAGAGGGAGTATTAGCTAGACACTACTCTGTCACTACTGTTGTCATCGATTATCAGTTTAGCTTATTCGAAGAACTTCTTTGATTTCTTGAATTAAGAGTCAATATTTGTGGTTTTATTTATTTATTAGTTTTTAATCTTGTACCTTTTTCCTGCTAGTATCATTTAGGTACTATTGATATTGTTGGTGTTTACCATAAGTTTAAGATTTTAGAGTCCATGTGGGATGAAGCTAATTAGTATCTGGTATGTGATGAGTGAGTGCATTTGTCTTTGCTTCAAGCATTATGTGCATTCAGGAGAGGAAGATTCCATAGATGATGATATTGTGGTTTTCCATCACTGTCTTGAGTTTTTGATGATGTTGGTTCCTGCTTTTTTCTAATGTTTGTCATAGTCGTGGTAGCCTGCCATGAAAATTGCTAAGTTCTGGTGCTTTCCTATTGTTTTTGATTAAGAGACACTATGCACTGAAACTCATGTTTGCTATTCTATTCCATGCTGCATCTCTCTACCATATTACCGTATAATTAGACAGTGTATGATTACTGTTGCTTCTGACATCACTCTATGTTTTCCTGCAATGGTTGATAGCTGGTGGGAACACAATGCAATACACGATGGGAGATGTTTCCAAACTTTGGAGTTTCTCTCCTGTCCTCAATGGCGTGCAACTAAGACCGCCTAGAGCTGATGTTATGGAGAGTCCTTCCTCCATGAAGACCCCGACAAGAAGTCAGGTTTGTACTGTTGTTAGACCTGATACTATTGGAAACTAAAATACTATGTAGATTTATGTTCTTGTGAATGCTGGTTTGGCTATTTCCACACTTGAGATGTCTCATGCAGTTATCACAGCTTCCAAAGTGCAGGAATCTGCTCCAAATTGCTGAAAAATGCTTACATGAAGCTGATTATTACCACGGAATCGAAGCATGCAATGAAGTTCTGGATGGATGTGGGAGCAAGGACCCGTCGCTTGTGCATGATTGTCTCTGTACACGTGCTGCTTTGCTCCTCAAGGTACCCGCTGTGTTCTGGTTCACTTCGTTCAAAGCCCTTAATCATCTGTTTCATATGTGCTCAAAAGTGAGGTAGTCTCTCTTCTCCAGCGCAAGTGGAAAAATGATGCTCATATGGCTGTGAAGGATTTGACACGAGCCCGCAAAATCAAGTCCTCCTCTTTTGGGGCCATCTATTATATGTCTGAAGCATTGATGCAGGTGACATGTTTGTTTGCCTTGTATTTATTTGGGATTGTTGAGGTTCGTATGTTATAAGAATCCTAACGATGGTAGAAGCCCACAAATTTATATCTAATATTCCCCCTCAGATGAAAACCCGAATGGGTTTGAAGAATCCGCTGGCCCACCCAAACCAAGTGTCAAATATATAAACACCACACAAGTGGTAAATATACGGGGGAGATAGGATTTGAACGCATAACCATAGTGTTACACACATAGTTGTCCTGGTGTAATCACAAGGCAAGTCGATGCCAGAGAGATTTATAGACTAGTCGACAAGTCGATGGATTATTCGTGGCAAGTTGATAATATATATATGATTCCATTAAGATAAACATTGAATAAAGGACAAGTACATGAAATGTATAATAAGAGTATAGGAATATTGTCCATTAGATCTAAAAAAATATAATAATGTTAAAGCAGAAGTTCAATAAAGATGGATCAAAACATAAATTGATAGGACTTTTTCATCCATGATATTTCAATCAAAACCATCGATGAAAGATGGATTTGCTTGAGGAGATGATGATACGATATCATCCTTTTGTTTTCGACCAAAATCATCATCCATATATTCATCCTTCATGTTATTCTCTTCTTCTTTTTTATCATTATCCGACTCTAGCTTCAAAGATTTAATCGATAATCTTTCCTCTCTTTTTTTCTCTTGAATCTTTTGTGTCCCTTTTGAATTCTTTGCAAAAAATTATTTATGGCTATATAAATTTGAGTGAACAAGAAAAAAATTGTAAAAGTTATAAAAAAAGTAAAAAAAGATTATAGTAAAGCACTAGCTTTAGCCCAAATCGTTAAGTCGTTTGACAAGACAAGACTAGTCGTCGACATGACGGACAAGATGAAAGATTTCCTATGGTTCAATTAGTCGACGTCAAAAACAATCGTTCATTTAGAGACTTATCCACAAGTCATAGACTAATCGTGACTTGCCGTACGCCATGACAACTATGGTTACACATGCTCTGATACCACGTTGAGGAACCTATATTATCATAATTTCGAACTGATGGTAAAAGGCCAACAAATGTATATCCAACTGGGATGATGCGGTCATGGCTGTATAATTTGGGGGATTGGATCTTCCTTCTATTGATAGCTTCTTCACAGATGTCCGTTTTGTGCTCTTTCTTAAATGGCTGTCAGAGTCTAGCAAATAACTTCTGAGTTGTGTAACTGGAAGTTGGCATGGATCGGATGTAACACTGTCATGCTAACACACTACTTCAGATGCTCCCTT
>JAOVYX010000280.1:0-13800 GCA_035668315.1 Drosera spatulata
GTGACTCTGACTACTCTCAGGAGGTGCAGACGTTGCAGCAGCAGGTTCTGACCCAGCAGCAGACGATGGAACGGATGTAGGCTCAGATTGCCTTTTTGATGAGGCAGATGAACGCTGATCCCGATTCCACCTGCCAGGCGGAGGCTGGCGCTGGCACGTCGAGGTTCCCTCCTGGTCCAGACGATGATTCCTGCTCTGCGGAGCAGCGACATCCTGGATTAGCCGACCATTAGTATATGTAAACTTGTAGTATATGTAAACTTTTAATGGAATAATGTAATGATTTATTGAAATGTATTTTGATATTGTATTCGATTTTGGTTTGGTTTTTATGGTGTTTATATTCGCGATATTGTAATTTAAAACAGGTATTTCGGTAAATGTCAATAATTATTATTTATTTTTAAAAAAATTTCACATTGTGTAACGAAATCCGTCGCAGAATGCAAATAGTGTAAAATGACTTTATGCGACGGATCCGTTGCAAACTGTAAATAATTTCTGCGACGGAATCCGTCGCAAGTAAACTTAATTAATTTAATAACATATGCGACGGAATCTGTCGCAGGAATGATTAACACTCTGCAACGGAATCCGTCGCACGCGGCAATAATTTTTTAATTTTAGTTAATTATTTATTTACATTAGGAATTAATTAAAAGAATATTTATTTATGTCTGCGACAGAATCCGTCGCAGATAAAAATAAGTTTCACAATTTTTATTCTGCGACGGAAAAAGTCAATCCGTCCCAGAATGTCTTGGGTCGCGACGGATCCGTCGCATATTTTGGCTTTTGCGACGCCATACGTTGCGACGGCACTTTCCGTCGCAGACATGCTGCTGCGACGGAATATTCCTTTTTGCGACGGATAAATTCCGTCGCAAAGTACGCAGGTTTTTTGTAGTGTATGCACTCGACCTGATTTGTCACAAGCAGTGTGAGTTGTCAGTCGTTATATGGGCAAACCTGGTAGAGGTCTGACAAGCTGTGAAGTGGATCCTTAGGTATCTTAAGGGTTCATCGGCATTGAGCCTCGTCTACGATGCAAGGCGAGGTGGAGGCAGCAACAATGTTGAAGGGTTCTCAAATTTAGACTATGCTGGAGATCTGGATCGTTGGAGATCACTTACAGGGTATGTATTCACTTTCTGTAGTGGGCCAGTTTCTTGGAAGGCTACTTTACAGGATACTGTGGCTTTGAGCACTACAGAAGTAGAGTTCATGGTTGTTGCATCAGCTGTGAAGGAGGCGATTTGGTTGAGGAATTTGGCTTCAGATTTCGGTTCACTGTGACAATTCATCAGCCGTTCACTTGACCCGTGATCAGATGCATCATGAGAGGACTAAACACATTGATATCATATATTACTTTGTACGGGACATTAAAGATGTCAAGGTAATGAAGATTGCTAATGCAGAAAATCCAACTGATATACTGACGAAACCAGTTCCTGTTTCGAAGTTTCGTCATTGCCTAAAATTTTTAGGAGTGGAGGGCAGCTAAGCTCGTTTGAAGCTTAGGTGGAGGTTGCTCGACGACAATGAAGTTGATTTGAGTTAAGGTGGAGATTTGTACACATATGCCTCAAATCACTATCCAACATGTTGCTGCACATGATGATCGTTGTCCCGCGTGGTCGTTCCGTGTCCTTCACGTGTGTCCTACTTAAGCAAGTGGTGAAGTTGTCTCGTTTATTCTATATAAGAGCATCAGAGGACTTCGTGCATCAGTGAGCAGAGCATAAAAACAGTAAATTTTCATTGTTTCTTTTGGTCAAACACATAGTTAGAGCTTAAGGGATTTGTCTTAGGAATGAGTCACTTCTATATCCCTTATTACTATGTTCTTTGTATTCGATGGAGCTCTTTTGTATTTCCTCATTTGGTTAGTGGATTCTTCGTCGTCGGCCACCGCCCGTGGTTTTTTCCGCAAGGGTTTCCACGTAAAAATCTTTGTCTTATTTATTTTTACGCACTTGTTATTATTTGTGTTTATAATTAACAGATTCGTTCGTAACACATATCAAGTTGAAATTTTTTTATTTGATTGATTTTAATCACAGAACAATCATCTCTATTATGATCATGGTTTATCATAAGATCGTTTTAGGAGAAGCTTGCCAGTTGCTAGTATGCATCGAGTGAAAAATGAACCTATGATTTTGTGAATTATGAGTCGGCATGGCTCGATTTTCTCGCCAACTCTTGAACTTGGTCGAGAACCAAGAAAATGTTGACTCCAAATAAAAAAAACAAAAGGGAATGGCTCAAAAATAGACTAAGAAAGCAAAATGTTTTTTTTTTTAATCAAGGGACTGAAAATAAAATAAAAATGATGGCGTGAGGAAGGATTGGGTCTTCAGAAGAGACTTCACTTCAAATCCAAAGATGCCTATTTGAGATTTCCATGTTAAAACTCTGGCTTTCTCCTCCTCCAGCTCCTCAGTTAAGTCCTACCAGCTATGAGTGCATCTCAGCAATCCTGGAATCATCGATAAGACATTGTCCATACTAACAATAGTGAAACAAGTACTCTCAGGCTCAGCCTGGCCTGGCCTGATTTTCGTCGAACGAAACAAGAACGAAAGAAATGGGCCTCGAAATATGGTCCGTTTGACTGGATTAATATAAAATGTTTTTTTATAATGATAAATTATAATAGTTGATTATAATTTTATGACAATAAGTTTAGTATTTGATAAAAAAACAATTTAAAATTATTTTGTTTGTTTAAAAATAGTTTTGATTTCTTCCTTAAGAAAAAACAGTTTCAAATGATTTATTATTTTAAATAGAAAAATTATTTAAAATTACAATTATGAAGAGTACAAAACACCCTCCCAATATTATAAAAAGGTTTGATGAATTTATGGTTACAAAATTATATAACTCTACAATTGAGTCTCTAATTTAACGGTTTAGATTCAAAAACTATTTTTACATTAAAGAAGAAGAGAGAAATGAACTTTTCATAACAACCATTGATGTTTAGATTCAATTATTTCAACACATATAAATTTAGATATGGATAATCACAAATATTTTTTCCCAATATAAAATGATTTAATTTTAAAGGACAAAGAGAATCTACTCTATCATCATTCATCACACAAACTTGTGTGAAACCAGTGGAGTTTAAAAATTGATCCAACGATACAGACTTAAGAAACGAAAATGAACGATCTCGATTTAATCTGATTTTATGACAAAAAAAATAAATAAAATCGAAATGTGTCAAACAACTCAACCGTCTCTCTCACTCCAAACTTGATCCAATCCAACGCTTCATTGGGTGATGAACCCTAATTTCTTAATCAACAATTCTTTGATTAAGAAATCTTAATTTTTTAATAACCCTAAATCAAGAAAGGTAAAAAAGATGACGATGACCAAGGACAAATTGATTGGGTGATGGTGGAAATCGATTGATTGAGATGAACGTTTTCTCTTCCGAAAAGTTTGATTTCGACGTTCAAAATCGATTGATTAATTAAAAATAATGATAATAAATCGTTTTTTTACGATGAATTTCAATTAAATTAAGATCATTTATTTTCATTTTTAAGTTTAAATCGTTGAACGAACTTTTAAAAGGTTTATGTGATGATAAAGCCGATTCTCGTTTTCCAACTTTAAACATAGCTAAGTAGGCCCATAACACCACACTTCGGCATCGCTACGCCAAATTCGTTTTTGCTCATCGGTTTCATCGAAATCTGTAATAAAACCCTGAAATACAAGCCTAATTTTATACTGTGCTTGTGAATTTGAATAAAAGAGAAAATAACTTATTTTCTTTTTCTTTCAAATTTTTTTATTTTTAAAATAAATATTTGGAAAAAAATTGATTTTTTTTTATTTAAAACTCACAAATGAGATTATGAAGAAAAAATGATGTATTTTTTTTGAATTTAAGAATTGTGTGTCTATACACATCATATATCAAAAATAAAACAATTTAAATCAAAATAACTAAAATTAAATTATTTTATTTTAATTTTGATTATTTATTTATATTTAAATTTTAATTATTGAATCATCCCCTATCCCGTCCAGAGACACATCCTCTTTCCACGTTCCTTTTTCCTTTTTTTCAATTTCCTCCCTAAGGTGTCAATCTCAGTACATACCCATATTAGATCTGCGTATCAATCAACACACTCAACTGTCCCTCGTCAATTCGACGCTGCTCCAACACTCTCAACCATGGCGGAGGTGGAGAAGAAGAAGAGGAGACGGAGGAGTAGAGTAAGAAACAACGGCGGCGGCGCTGCCTCCGCCGACGCTGCGGAGAGCGAGAGTCAAGTCGTTGAAGAACCACATGAGGAGGACAAATAGGAGGAGCAGAAGAGGAAGGAGAAGAGAAGGAGAGAAGTGGTCGACGAAGAGGATCGTGATGATGATGATGAGGAAGTTGAAGGAGCAGCAGCGGGTGGTGATGGCGAGGAAGCAGAGGAGGAGAGAACGAGGAAGAAATCTTCGTCGTCGTCGGGGATGATGAGCGAGACGCCGTTTTCTGCACTGCTGCATTCGGAGTTTACTCCGAAAGACGATTGCGAAGATGAGATTCACCAACATGACCGAGGTCATAGAATTCCACGAATTCACAGTTTTAGAAACGTTTATACTGATGACGAGATTATAATTTAGCACGAAAATTTTTGGTTTATGATATTGTCTGTGTGAGCATCAGTGACTTCAACTTTATTTATGATATTATTTATTTGTCATACGAAATTGAAGAGGACCGTGAAGGAATCAATCATGAAATGCTGATGTAAACCGTAAACTATGGAAGCAGCAATTTTTCATGGTTTGTTTACTAGGTGATGTTATATCGATCTGAACCTTGTTGAAATTCTGCAAAGCTGATTTAGATTCATGATGAGTTACATATTCGTTGTGCAACGAGTTCCATAGTTTTGCAAGGGAACTAAATTTGTGAAATTTTTGGAGGATGGATGAATGGAGGAGAGAAAAATGAAGCTTTTTCTTTGTATGAGTCATTGCGAGTTGACTGTGAAAACTAGGAAGTAGTTGTATTTTTTTTCTTGTACCACTCTTCTACTGGAGTGTTGTGGATGACAATGCTAAGCATGGGATGATCCTGCATCCTTATTGCTTTCTTGCAGATTCAATGTAGAGCTATACCGAGCCTCATGGAAGCCAAAGATGTGCTCGGGGCTGCAAGGACCGGTGCTGGAAAGACCCTTGCTTTTCTTGTTCCGGCTATTGAGTTGTTACACAGAGCCAAGTTCACTCCTCGTAATGGACTTGCTGCTGTTATTATCTGCCCAGTTAGAGAGCTCGCCATACAGGTTTGCTCTGCACCTTTTCTTCGTTACGAAAAGTCATTTAAAAACCTGAGAAAATGTTATGTATGGTTTGAGGCCTAAAATGAGAATAAAAGAGAAATCAAATGCACGCCGAATATTTCAACCGTATTTAAATTGCCATGATTATATAACCTTTACTTTTCTTTCCCTTCCAAAATTTTCAAGGCTATCTGCAACTGCATCCATGTAAGTTGGCTTTTCTTGCTTTGCATTTCAAGGAAGCCACTAATGACTTTGTCATGTATCAAAATAGGTCCACTTTCATGCTTAAGTTTGATCTGCATGGAGAAAATTTAAGGAAAAAAAGTCTTGCTTCTGACTTATTTTGGTTGGTTATTCTGCATGCAGACACATGAAGTTGCCAAGAACCTCCTCTAATATCACTCCCAAACAGTTGGAATAGTCATTGGTGGTGCAGCACGAAAGGCCGAAGCAGAATGCCTTGCAAAGGGAGTAAATCTGCTGGTGGTGACCCCTGGACGACTTCTTGACCGTCTAAAGGACACCAAAGGATTCATCTTCAAGAATTTGACGGTGACTTCTGTTGATATAACTCACTTCTTCGATTTGATGCCTTCAAATTTTAATGGCTTTCAGCTGTTGTATATGTTGGTTTCCATGTTTAAAGTTTAAACCCCAGCTTGCAATAGAAGCCGATCCTAGAAAAAAGAGATATCGGGGTGTTATTTAAGAGAGATAATTATTAAACTGCATGTATGGCTGGAAAAAGATAACTATCTACGAGGTTGCTGGAAGCATTTTCAAACTTTGACGTTTTGTCACCTTATAATAGCAAGACATTTAAATTGCTACTGTAACACTAACCGATACTAAATCGTTGAAACCTCTTGTAGTTCTAAGCGTTCCGAGGCCAAAAAGCTTCCACGTTGTCATTTAGATGGTCTTTTAGAACACCATAAGCTTGGTGGCTAGATCAGGGGCTGCAAGGGCTCAGATGAAATGAACATGTAATCAACAGAGAATCACAATGACATTGATGAGAGCAAGGGCAGTACGAAAAACAAGTTTCAGTGTGTAACCTATTACTCCCTCTGTCCCATAAAACATGTAACCAATTGATCAGCACAGGAATTTATGTATGTGTTGAATTCTATAGAAATGACTTATTTGCGATATTGGTTTTGTGAGAGAGAGGAGTGAGAGAAAAAGAAGAAAAAGTAGTGGGGTGAGTTGATGCGATATAAAATAAAAAATAGGAGTATTTTAGTACTTTTATATAAAAAGTTTTTAAATATGGAAGTGTTGTATTCTTTGTGGGACATCCAAATTAGGGTATGATTTGTGGGATGGAGGGAGTATATTGTATCGTATTGGAAGTATATTCATGCGCTTGTACTCCATCCTTGTGGTTTTTACTGTTCACCTCAGTGTGATGGCCTGTGTATGCTCGCTGTATCTTGTGATTGATGAAGCTGACAGGCTTTTGGAAAACAACTTTGAGGAAGAGATGAAACAAATAATAAAGATTTTACCAAAGGTAGTTGTTTGTACGTTTCACTTTGTTCACATTTCTCTGTATTTTTTCTTCCTTTTCGAATAAAAAAGTAGCCCCTCCTTCCCAAAAAAAAAATGAAACACTTTGATTGTGCGTATTTGTCGATGTAAAGTTTGATTCGCGTTATGCGACGATCAACATTATTTTTCAGAAAATTATCGTGAAACACGATAATAATTTAAATTATGTGTTTCAATTCTGGGTTAGTCTCGTCGGGGAAGGATTGAATGGTGGTTCTTCTCTTTTGATCAAGTGTCGTAGTTTTCCTAAAATTCAAACTTGAAAGGAGCTCATTTGCTACAACTGAAGAACTGAAAATATATTCTCGACACAATCAAGGGCCTAATGGAAGCCGAGGAGGGATGGCGTCCTAAAATAAGTTTTAGCCAATAAATTAGCTTATTTATGTCAGTTAAGAAATAAGGAATGAACACCAATTAAGGGTAGCCTATACTTATTTTTCATTCATAGTTTCTGTACTTAGCCTATATAAAGGGCTAACTGTCTATCATGGGTATAATAACAAAGTATTCTCCTTCTTCCTCTTGTTAATTCTTCCCTATCTGATATCTCTTCCTAATCTCACCTCTATTACCCTCAACACCCTCAAATTCCTTACAACATTGCATCCATCCTTATTCCTAACGACATCCAAACAAATTTTTTCAAGGAGATGATGGATGTGAATGCCCATTTCACGGGGCTTTTGGCTGCCCACAAACATCTTTCATTTTGAGAAAGAGTTCGGATCAATATCCTTTCTGATTTACAAGCAGCTATTTTTTTCAACAGAAACAATAAGAGACTGGGGATTGCGTAAAATAGAAAGAGATGCTAGAGTTCAAAAGCTAAAGGTTCTACCTTGAGCTTGATTCAACTTCCCTAGTATATGATAATCTGATCTGACCAAACTCAATTCACCATGATTGCCACTTCATTGCGTTCTGTATCCCTTTCTTCTCGTCACTGTGGAGACAATTATAAATAGTGTGTCGATGCCCCATTGTTGAGATTCGTCACTGATGTTAATCATCTATTTTATACACACACGCACATATGTATGTATATATTAGCTTGGTCATGTGCTGTGCCTTGGAGAGGGGACTGATATTTAGTGTTTCGCTTACTTCACTGTTGTGCGTTTGCATTAGAGTGTCAATACCCATTGCTGATATTTATATTTGATGTGAATCATCTCATTTTCCTTATTAGCATGGCTATGAGGCGTGCCTTGGATGATGAGACTGGTAGTTCATGTTGGGTTCACTTCGTTGGTGTTTGTATCTTACGGTTTCTAGTTGTGTCTGCCTTGATCAGATTGATGTATTGTTCAAATTATGAAAAATTTTATTCTACTATTGTTTTAACATGCAGGATAGGCAAACGGCTCTTTTTTCAGCCACTCTAAATAAGAAGGTACTTCATTCTGTTTACTGTTTTTATCTTTCGGATTAAGTCCCTTTTCTTGGTTGCGGTTTGGATTTATGATCTCATACTTTTTTTTACGTTCACTTGTGGAAAGAATAAGGTAGCTGATCAGTATATATTCTTTTCTGTCTGGACATTGTCATTGTTTCCTGTTTCCTGTTTCATGTTTCATGTTTCCTCTCTCCTTTCTCCTTTCTCCTTTTCTTTGCTAGGACCGACACTGGATGTTGACTTACAGATCTTTTGTATCTGCAGGTTGCGGATTTTGTGCACTTGTCATTTCGTTCAACTCCCGTAATCATTAATGTCGAGCAAGGGAGGAAAAAGGTGATTAGATGCATTAATGTGCACAGTTTTTTTGTCTACACAATCATAGATCACCTTAGAGAACTTTTTAATCAAGAACTAGTCATCTCTATTGATATTTTCCTCCGCTATTTCTTGCTAGTAATATGATCTTTTCAGCCATTATTCTGCAAAACATGGTTTTCCCAAGTTATATATGAGTGATGATGACATGGGGACTAGTGTGATGGTTATTCCTCAAGCTTTGGTGACACTATCAATTTTTTCCATTTTTACATTATCATCTACATCGTGCCTAAATTTTACTCCTTTTCTCTGTTATTCATCACCTTGGACTTGGAGACACTATCCACGATTCTGACTTCGTGTGATTCATAATGCTGGGTGATGTAGGCTACAAATGAAGGTCTGAAGCAAGGTTTTGTGGTTGTTCCTTGTGCGAAGAGATTTGTTACGCTTTACACTTTACTGAGGAAATGGAAGAATAAGAAAATTATGGTCTTCTTGTCTACTTGCGACTCTGTTGAGTACCACTCAGCTCTTTTGAAGTACATAAGAATAGAGTGTTTTGATATCCATGGGAGGCAAAAGCAGCAAAAGAGATCTAAGACATTTTTTGCTTTTTGTAGAGCCAAACAAGGTGTTCTGTTGTGCACTGATGTTGCTGGTCGTGGACTTGACATTCCTGCTGTTGTAAGTTCTCTCTTATCTGAGTATATATTTATTCTTTTACACTCGTGTTCCATGGATTTAAAGCAAAAGAATACTCATTTAGCGCACACACACAAAAAAAAAAAAAAATAGTTTACCTCCACACCTTGATTGACACTCTGATTGTAATAATTTGATGTGGTTTATGATCTATGTATTTTAGATGATGCTGACAAATCACGTTATATCATGTAGGACTGGATTGTGTAGTATGATCCTCCTGATGATCCCAAGGTAAATTTTTACATGTAACGTCACTTTCCTTTGCATTCTTTAAGTACTTGTTGCTGACACTTACCTGTTGTATTTGAGCTTCTAGGATTATATTCATAGGGTGGGTCGTACTGCTAGGGGAGAAGGTGGCAGCGGAAACGCTCTCCTATTCTTAATTCCAGAAGAGCTTCGGTTCCTCCACCGTTTGAAGGTGTGATACGGTACTTAACCCTTTTATGGAAATTTGGATGATAGAGTAGAAAACTAATTTTAGACCCTCTAATTCAATTGCAAGTAGCAATAGTACAATAATAGTCAAAGCTATTTTATTTACAATGCAAATGTCATAAAAAGTTGGGGGGAAGCAACTTTGTTCAAGTGATCACTCGTAAGTCTTCTGTAATTGCACCGTTATGCGATCTTATTGAGTGATTACTTCTGCTGCTTGGTCAGAGTTTGATCAAATGGTTTCTGATTGTATGATGAAGAGTTGACAAATCAATTTGCGTCCGCATGTCAGGATGGGCATGTCCCTGTTGAGGAGCTTACTTGTGATGAAAAGAAGCTGTTGGATATTCGATCGCATCTGGTAATTATTCTTCAGTGCCTCTGACTGGTTATGTTTTCTGTGAATTTCTGTGGATACATTTTCATGTATATAGGTTGAAATGAATTCTTTCAGGAAAAAATCGTTTGTGATAATGAGTATCTGAAGATGCTAGCTAGAAAGGCTTACAAATCATTTATACAAGTGTATAACTCGCATTCCATGAAGGATGTATTCAACGTTCACAAGCTGGATTTACGGGTAACTTCCCATCCTGATTTACTTCATTACTTGTTTTGATTAGAGAAGTTCTCTAACAACACAAAATAAGCCTTCACTCCATTATTCGACGTCTGCTACATGTATATGATGGCGTGCCCTGTCTTGTGCATTGCATTCTGTGAGATTATAAGATGTCATATTAACACAAGTAGTTTTTTACTTTCTCATTATTTTGGTGAGTTGTTTGTACTCTAATGTATCCAGCTAAGGAGCCCGAAGAATCTAATGTAATGATTATTACTTCAAAGCAAAATCTATTTACTTGATATGCATGGGATTTTGGCAGGATGTGGCAGCTTCATTCTGCTTTACTTCGCCTCCGAGGGTGGACCTCCACATACAAAGCAGCGCTTCCAAGGTCAGGAATACAAGGCAGAGCGTCGGCGGCAGACATGGATTCAGTGAGAGTAACCCTTACGGCCAGTCTAGTGATGATACTTGGCACTTTACAAGGGGTTAGATCACCACAACGCCCCAACGTCGTTCAGATGAATATACGAGAATACTCATTGTTTTTTGTTTAGATTTTAAGTTTTTTGTACTTAATGGGATTTATTTATTAATTCAGACACATATCAAGTTTTGCAGGTTTTGTAGCATTGCTTTGTAGCATAGGAACTACTTCTGTTCAGATTATTTAGATCAGTGAGTGTCTAATATTTGTATAAACAAGCAATGTGCTTACTAAAAACATCGCGACCGCATCTTAGCAGTGTGTATAGAAAATATTACAGCCCACTTAGTGAGATTTTTGTTAAAATTGCACCGTCCACCGTCCATCGTCCATGGTTCATCTTCCTTCTCTCCCTGCATGTTCACTTCCTTCTCTCCCTCCGTATTCTTATTTTCCTTGTGATGTTTGATTAGTATATTTGGAAGACTTGGTTTTCACTCTTGCGGCCCAAAAATTGAGCCCACCTTGTGAAATTTGGTGACTCTTTTCATCCGTTTGTAAGGGGTTAAACTTTTTCGCAGGAGGATTTAATGAGATTAGAAAATAATAATAATAATAAAAGATGAAATTTCATTTTTTGTTTTAGAAATTTGAGAAATAAGGTTTTCTTTATTTATGGATTTAAGAAAATTATTAAAATATAAAATTAAGTCATAACTCAAAAAGAAGAACTATTAGTTTCCTTTCTTTTTGCAACAAATGGTATTTTAATTCTTTTAATTCTATAGTAAACTAAGTAAAATACTAGAAAGAGGTGCTAGGCTTCAAAACTCATAGTGCTGTGTAGTAACTTTAGGTTTCAAAAGTAAAATTAGTGTGCTTTGTAAGGGAGTGTTATACACATTGAACCCTAACCTTAGTGTTAAAACAAAAAAGATTTATCACTGAATCAATTTCACTTTAACTTGATCTTCATCGTTATTTTAAAAATTCCTTTCGTCCGTTCCATTCATATTACAACGATTTGATACAACATGATAATTTATGTGTGTGTTGAATTAATAATGAATGACAACTTTATATTTGTAAATGTATGAGATAAATGAGTGAATTAAAAAAAGAAAGAGAAATAGTGATAGATGAATTGATGTGATATAAAAATAAAATAATTTTATATTTTTATATAAAAAAAGATTAAATATAAAAAAATTATAATTTAAATAAAACATCTTAAAAAATTTTATAATTTGAATAAGACCGATAACACACTAAACTGACCTCATCATATATTTTCCTTTTTCTATTTTAAGTATATCGCCTACTTCTACGAGATCTTCAGTAGCAATGAATATATGGCAACCAAACGGTATTGAAGAGCAGAAACCGGAGCTACATTTAGATGATGGAGGAACGAGCCTGATAACAGCAGGTTTCTACGTTTCACTTAACTGTTGTTTGCTGATTTTGCCATCCCCGATTTCCCTCTTTGTTCTGCTATTCAAACGCATGAAGCGAATGAAAACCCTAACACCTTTTGATTTTCTCTTATTATGAACCCTAACTCCATTTTCGTGTAAATTGTACCCAAATCGTATGAGTTGGTAATTACGATACCCGAAATGAAATGTTGCCTATTTAATGAAACGCAGGGGTCGGGTTGAATCAGTATTAAGCCGTTCTTATCCCTAATAATGAAGTCAAGAGTTCGACAATACAAACTCAATATATTATAGGGACAAGGTTGTGTATTTTTCGTCCTTCTCACACCCACACTTGGCGAGAATATATAGGTATGCTGTTTTATAATGAGACGGAAGGAGTAATTACTTTACATCACGCTTGTGAGTTTTATTTTGCTAGGAAACGTTAGGAAAGAAAAGGAAATTGGTCAACTTTTCTTTGGTTGTCATACTTGTGAGTTCTCGATAGGCAGGAAATGAAAGGATTTGGAAAGAAAATAAGAAGGATTTTCCTTCAAAAATTTTCCTGGAAAATGGTTTATTTTCCTTCCCTTTCTTTTCCTTCGAAACTCACACTGAAATATACAAGATGTGATCTTGCTTGTAAATATACAAGATCATAGGTAGGAGAAGTCACAATCGCAACCACGCGACACGATGCACTCCGTTATGCCATTAAGGGAATTCGAATACATGGACGACTCAAATAGAGGGGACTGAAGATAAGAGAGAGAGAGAGATTGGAGTTCATATTTCAAGTGAAGGACTGCAAATGACTCTGGCAAAAGTAACTCTTCTACCTTCATAGTTTTGGTTGGTTATTTTGCTATTAGCCGATCATAAACCCCATGATATGGCCTATTTGGTAACTTATCTAGACCATATGAAGGCTACTTGGCTAACAGCGCGACTGTTTTATCATATATGTCAGATTTTCATTTTCCTGAACTTTGAGTCATTGCCGTTTGATCCCTTCTCGTTTAGAAATGGCAGAGAACATGCTATTATGTGCCTTCCAAGTTCCAGTAACTTATGGAGTTTTCAAGAAGTAGCAGTAGAAGCAGAGGATTGTCAGGAATTGCTTAGTACTTCAAACAGGTGCACACGTTATGCAAAATTGCATCATTTATTTATGGGTCCATTATTTTGTATTTCAAAGACGTATGAAGTCTCAGTAGCCAGTATAGGCTTTTTATTTAGCTATGACCTCGATAGTACTGGTGGATAATTCATTTGTTGTCGCTGATGGTAGCAGCTCGCTCTCTTTCTTCTTCGCGCCTAGATACGCTATGGGGTCCAAATACTGCGACGCTCCTCCTGCTCTGCTTGAGGCGTAGGGCGGTCTCCCTTGAAATGAGATAGGAGTTTGCAAGGACTTCCACCGGCAAGCTCCTGAGGGCCGAAGTACGACCAGCCAGATGACTAACCACGGCATTGTCGCTCGTCTTGAATGCAACATACTCGAGGCCTTCCCTGCTCGCCTTCTTAATCACGACAAAGTTTTGAGGGACCACGAAGAGTTGTCCTTCTTGCACCTCCTGATCCAGGACTAGTCTCCCGTTGTCTCGGACGATTTGGATCCTTCCTCTGCCCCTTGTGACGTA
>JAOVYX010000281.1:0-13798 GCA_035668315.1 Drosera spatulata
CAAAACTTATACATAGCATCTAAACACTTAGATCTAACTAATCGTGGCAAAATTTTGCTGAAAAGACTCTCGAAGCACGTGAAATGGCGACGAAACATGAAATGCAGCTTTTCGAGGTCTTGAGTTTCCATTCTTGCAATTCTTCCTCTTTTCTCTTCAATTTACATGCCAATCTGCCATAAAATCACAACATACGGCAATACCAACATTCCAAGGCGAAAATGAAACTAAAAATGCAATTTAGACAATACAAAGGGAATAAAAACAAAAGTTTAGAATAAAGAAATGATGTGTGATTTCATACAAATCAGTGACCAGTGTAGTCAAGCCAAGAGGTGAGTTCACTGTCTTCTTGTTTATATAATACAAGAAAAGCCCTTTATAAGTTCCCAACTTGCTAAAGGGTAAGAACCTAGATTCTTGCACAAATCCTTCTTTGGACTCTGCTGCACCTTCTTGTTCTTTAGTGCAGACTAGTGAAGTCTATTTTTCCTTTTTTTTTTTTTGAGCTCACTCAGACAATTACACAATGATTTCTGGTTTTTCTTCTTTCTAAAAGAATTCCAAATATCATCGTCCACGCATATATTGTCCTCTGAGCTCCTTTGATCCCCTTTTATAGGCTGAGAGGATAAGAACCTGTGACTGTACTATTCAAATGTTGACAACTTTGTTTGTTTGCTCACAGTGACCCCATCACTGATGTTGACAGACTTGCTTTAGCATTTCTGATCCTAATATAGATTTTTCATACCATAAATCTTCGATTTGATCCATCCTTTGATTCTTGTTAAACCCTGCAATCAGCTATGCTGTATTCAGTCTGTTGCCATCTAGTTTACACCCAGTACCGTTGAGACCTCGTCTGCGCTCGATCATTGCTGCAACCTTTTCTGTATTGCTTTGTTGGCCCTTGTCAACAAGATTGATCCAAGATCCTGAAGCATTTGTAAGTCTTTTGCTGTCTATGTATGTCTTAGCTACCTTGCTGAAATCTCCCTGTTATAGTCTGCATCTGGTGGCCCACAATGCTCTCCATCTGTAGCCGTCTGCTCGTCCGCATCAAACCTAGTCTGCTGATTACTAACCTGGTTTCCAGCCTAAGCACACTAACTACATCATGTTTTTACTCCTAAGTTTTGTTCATTAATTTCTATCAAATGGAGGGATTGTACATTCCTATCAATCTCCCCCTAAATTGATGCTAACAAAACTTTTAAGTAATAAAACAGTAAGATAACTACTTATACTGTCAGAAAAATTTTAGAACCTGAAGTTACAAATTAGCAAAGAATTTACCTATGTTGTTCTCCTCCTCTGCTGCGCTTTGGAGGGTAGTCTTCATGTTGTCCTCCATGACTTCTCTTCTCCCCTTGAGACCTTGAGGGCTCTTGTGAAGGTTTCCTGTACATTGCTGACCTTTCTCAATCTGTTGCAACTTGCTGCAGACTTCTGCTTTGTTGCTGTTTCTATTTCCTTCCCTTTTTCTGAAGCTTTCTTCCCCTTTTTGTTAGCATCTCCTCGAAGGGCTTCTGTGAGGGCCTCTATTGCAGTTCTGAGAGCTCTCAGATATGTGGAGATGACCTGTTGAGCAGCAGTGGCTTTGGAAGTCTCAACTTGCAGTTTGTTTTCCAACAAACTTAGTGTTTTGTCATTATTGAGAATATGCTCCTTAAGCTGTCGTTGAGTGGTCTGAAGTGAGGTCTGTAATCTGCACAGATCTGCTGAATGTTGACCCCTGAGTTTGTTGAGATTTGAGGAGCTGAGTCAGTATTGTTGAAGATTGAGGGCATTGCCATGACAAAAAGGATATCATGAAACTCTTCAAAGCATTTGTTCGTGGTTTCCTTTTCTGACGCTATCTCATCTACAACTGGTTCCAGTTTGTGAAGAAGATCTTTAAAGGCGTCTTTAGTCCATTGATGCATGTTGTAAACTTCCTGATCCAGTTATCGCAGCCTGTATTCTACTATTGTCTCTTGAGAGGATGAAGAGGGCTATTGTGGCTGAGTGATCCCAGCAATGGCTGTGTCTAGGGTAGTGAGGGATGGTCTTTTATGTACTGTTGTCAACTTGATGTCTTCTAATGCTTATTTCAGACTTCTGGATGCAGTCTGAGGTATCATGGGTATATTAGAAGTTGCACCATACAGTAAACCTTGTGGGAATCCTATAGTTGGAGAGTCTACTCTAGTCTGCTTTAGGCCAAAAGAGGATGTGGGAGTGAACAACAGATTCAGAGGTGATACACCTTGAGTGTGCATATGCTGCTGACTTGTAAGAGTATCACTCATCAGGTGCTCTTTGATTGCCTAGAGTATCATCCCTTTAGAGGAGATATCTTCTGTAGTTTGCCCTTTTTTGACTGCAAAAGTCATTTCAAAGCCCTTGTCTTCAATTATGACCACTTCCTCCATTTGTGTTGGAGTTAGGTCAAGGGTTGTGATTGCCCTGAATGCTTCTTGGTGAGTGTGTTCCTCCTTTGTAGATGGTTGAATTTCTCTGGTTGTTGTAGTCTGCTCAACCTCTACTATTCTTTCTTCTGAAACAGGCTCTTCTACTGCTGATTCTTCTACTTCTGACTCCTCTCCTGCTGCTGGTTCTTCTTCTGCTGGCTTTGCACCTTCTGGGTCTTCTACTGCTAGCTCTACTACGGGCAGCTCTTCAATACCTTCTCTAGAAACTTCATCAATCATTTCATCATCATCATGATTTTCTTATTGATGTTTGTCATCATCATGATTATCATCATCTCCAGGAGATGGTGGTCTGCCAATAGTTGGTCTTAACAGATAGTCATATATCTCTAGGGTTACTGCTCTGACATACTTATCCACCAATCTTTTCAACTCTGCTTCCACCTTTGGTGTGTGGACAAACTCCACAGCTTGCAGTTGAACCTGCTTGTGCCTCTTTGTCCTTAGAGTTAAGTCCTTGATCTCCAAGGCTCCACTGAGGAGGATGTATGGTTCTGTGGCCCTCTTCTTTTTGGTAGCCTCCTTCCTTTGGATAAGTATGAGTTGCTCTATCTCAGCTTCAGTCATATTATCCACAATGTCGATCTCTATCCTAGTTTCATCAGGATTGATTCTGTATCTGGTGGTAAGTCCTGATGGGATCAACTTTGGCCTCCTTGCTGCAGCCTTCTACTTTCCTTTTAATGGAAGCTTATGTTCCTTGATAAACTCCTCTATCATGGCTTCCTTTTTAGGTTTGCCCAGCAGTTTATCTATCCTTGATCTGTACTTTGTCATCTTTTCCTTTATGGCTTGGACGGTCTGCAGAGCTTCCTGTATTGCCTTGTTTTCTGCAACTCCTGTTGTGGTTATTGTTGTTGCCTAGACTTTCGATGCTGTTAAGGGGTATTCTGCTTCAACTCCCACTAATTTCATTCCAGCAGTAGAGATGGGAATGAGTGGAGTTGTGTATGATTCCACCTCAGGTGCAGTAGACCTGATTTCTAGGGAGACTGCAGTAGAGGTGTTGAAGGGTTGATCAGTCTGCATCCTTCTCAGGTTGGCCTTGATGTCTTCTATCTCCTTTCTTGTGTATCCTTGAGCACTTAGCTCCTTTCTGAGCTGTGCCATAGGTCCTTCCCTAATTTCCTGATAGCTCTAGTGTGCTTCAAAGATGAGTTGTTGGAAATTCTCTTCAGCCCCTGCCTTGAGGTACTCTAGTGCAATGTTTGCATCATGAAGTACAACTATTTTTTGTTTCTTTGGAGGGATTGTCTTTGATGATATCCCTCCTTCAATGGTTGCAAGAGGAATCATTTCTGACTCCACTGTTGATTCCCTTGCAATGACTTCAGTCGGTATCCTTGACACGGTGAGTATGCTTCTTTAGAGGTCTGCAGAATTAGCTTCCGTTTTGTAGTCTTTGTCACCTTTTCTTCTGTAGTCTGCTTCAGTCTGCCTTCTGTAGGCTTCTTGGTGATTTTCTCCTTTGCCTTCACCATGGCCTTTTTGAGAGGCTGATCTGAGGCGATTGAAGTGGTCTGTACCTCCTTTGCTTTCCTTGAGAAGCCAACTAGTTGCTTCCTAATCTTCTTCACATCAATTTGTTTTGCCATAGTCAATGGCCTTCCTCTCATGTCTGAGAGTTTGAGCTTCTCTTTGAGGATGATGCTGATGACTCTGCCAAAAACAAGTTGTCTGGCCTCCACTGATTTGGCTAATTGATACATGAGAAGCTTTGCCCCGTTGATTCTGTGCTTTGTTAAGATTGCACACATGATCTCCTATTGATCAAAGGTACTTTGATCCTTTGAGAATTCGCTTGACATGATGACCTTCTTAACCACGTCTGCTAGCAGCTTATGTGGTTTTGAGAGTTACTTCTTCAATTTTTTGATCCATTTCTTTTGACGATCTTCGCTTGCAAGATCTGGTTTAAAGATCCCTTTCTTTTGATCCCTTTCTGTTGTGTGAACCACTATCTCAAACATGTCATCATCAAGTGCTTTAAAGATCTGGTTTCTGGCCCTTCTATCGACCAGCACCAAGTCCCAATCCTCCTTTGTCCAAAGAGACTTGGGTTTGTCCACTTCCCTTGAATCATCGAGTGGATCTGGTATCTTTGGCAAGTATGGTCCATCTGTGACTATATCATGCATCCTTCCATCTATTGAGTCTAGGTGTGCCACCATTCTCAATTTCCAGTGGTTGAACTTGTCAAAAGAATAGGCTGGTGGCTTGCCACTAGTAGGACACTTGGGTAGCTTTAGAGGAGCCATGTCTACTTCACAGAATAAACTGTTAGTAACTTCTTTGCAAGGTTATACCAAAAGAAATGGCCTTTTCTTTCCAAAAACTTAAGTCTGGAAAGTCGGACCCTGATACCAATTGTTAATCCTAGAGATACAACCAGTGGTTTTTGTTTTAAAATAGGTTGTTTTAAAATTTTTGTTTTAAGGCAGTAGAGTGTTTGACTAGTATGCATTGGTTTTTCTTGAAGACTACACGATGTGTCTACTGCAGAGACTTATGCTTTCAAAGCTTGCCTCTTTGCACTCTTTGATCTATTTCTAACATTTATAATATGTAAAGTAATTCAAAGAAAAGTAAGAACACAGGATTTATTTTAGTTCAAACACTCGTTATCAACTGATCAACGAGAGCTTAGTCGAGTCTTCCCTTGATAACCAGTGTAGTCAAGCCAAGAGGTGAGTTCACTATCTTCTTGTTTATATATTACAGAAAAACCCCTTTACAAGTTCTCAACTTGCTAAAGGCTAAGAACCTAGATCCTTGCGCATATCCTTCTTTGGACTCTGTTGCACCTTCTTGTTCTTTAGTTCAGACTAGTGAACTCTCTTCTTCCTGATTTTTCTTTTTTCCCAGCTTACTCAGACAATTGCACAAGGATTTCTGGTTTTCCTTCTTTCGGAGAGAATTCCAAATATCATCATCCACGCATATATAGTCCTCCTTGATCCCCTTTTATAGGCTGAGAGGATGAGAACATGTGACTGTACTATTCAGATGTTGACAACTTTGTCTGTTTGCTCATAGTGACCCCATCACTGATGTCGATAGACTTGCTTTAGCTTTTCTGATCCTAGTACAGATTTATCATGCCTCAAATCTTCGATTTGACCAATCCTTTAATACTTATGCAACCCTGTAATCAGCTTTGCTGCATTCAGTCTGCTGTCACCTAGTCTACACCCAATATCGTTGAAACCTCGTCTACACTGGGTCACTACTACAACCTCGCCTGCACCCAGCACTGCTGCAACCTTTTCTGCATTATTGTGTTAGTCCTTGTCAACAAGATTGATCCTAGATCCTAAGGCATTTATAGGTCATTTGTTGTCCATGTATGTCTTAGCTGCCTTGCTGAAATCTCCCTACTATAGTCTGCATCTGGTTGCCCACAATGCTCTCCATATGTGGCCGTCTGCTCGTCCGTATCAAGCCTAAACTGCAGATTACTAACCTGATTTTCAGCCTAAGCACACTAACTACATCATGGTTTTACTCTTAAATTTTGTTCATCAATTTTTATACAAATTAAGGGATTGCACATTCATATCAAATGTGCTTGGCACTTGAATAAAAAACAAGATTTTCTGAAATAGCTATTACGGACGTGTTATCACGAAAGATTGGAACTTTTGAGAACTCAATCCCATGATCCAATAGTTGGGATCTCATCCACAAAATTTGTGTAGTACAGCTCCCTACTATAACATATTCGGCCTCTGCAGTAGAGGTTGAGACAGTGTCTACTTTTTACCGTACAAGTCTTGCACCTAACAGTTGGCATGATCCACTTGTGTTATTCGTTTCAACCCTATATCCTATAAAGTCTGCATCTGAATAACCCATTAGTATAAAATCTGATTCCCTAAGATACCAATCAGAAGTTCCTTTGAGAAACCTTAGAATTCTCTTGACTGCAGTATTATGGGCTTCGTTGGGATCAGATTGTTATTTAGCACAACCACATACAGAGTAGAGGATGTCTGGGCTGCTAGCAGTAATGTGTAATAGTGATCCTATGATTCCTCTATACGGTGTTTGGTCAATGGGTTTTCCACTCTCATCTTTGTTTATCTTTGCAATACAGCTCATAGGTATTTTCATGTGACTTGTATTTTCTGAACCAAACTTCTTTACAGTATTTATAAAAAATTTAGCTTAGTTTATGAATATTCCACTCTCCATTTGATGTACTTGGAGTCCTAACAAATATTCTAATTTTCTTATTAGGCTTATTTGAAATTTTACTTCATAAGTGCACCAAACCTTTCACACACTTTGTTATTAGTACAGTCAAATATAATATCATCAACATATATTTACACTAAGAAAGCAAAGATGATGTAGTACAGAGTGAATCCACTACAGTCCAGCAACAACCAGAGGAGACCTCAATTGGTTAAGCACAAGATAAAAAAAGATGGATAAAGGCTCATACTCAGGATGTAATCATTGGTGACAAAGATGCTCCAGTGCAGACCAGGAGAGCAACAACAAAGGAGTGCTTCTCTGCATGCTTCATCTCAGAAACGAAACCAATGGCCATAAAATAAGCTCCAGGTCATTCCAACTGGATTGATGCCACAAGAAGAGTTGAATGAGTTTTAGAGGAATTAGGTGTGGTACTTGGTCCCAAGGCCAAAGGTCTATCCAGTGGTAGGCTACAAATAACAAAACGGAAGTAAATGGGATCATCAGAGGAGGATACTCGGAGGAGGAAGGAATAGATTTAGATGAGTCATTTGCTCCTGGGGCAAGACTTGAAGCAATAAGGATGTTTTTCGCCTATGCTACACATCAAGGGTTTAAAGTCATTCAAATAGATGTGAAGAGTGCATTTCTAAATGGGAAGCTTCAAGAGGAAACCCCCAGGTTTTGAGGAATATGAGCATCCTAAATAAGTTTATACGTTAGACAAAGCCCCATACGAACTAAAGCAGGATGCAAGGGCATGGAATGAAACTCTCTCAACCTTTCTTTGTGCTAATGGCGTTTATAGAGGCAAGGTAGATACTATCTTATTCCTAAAAAGACACACACTTTCTCAACCTTTCTTTGTGCTAATGGCTTTCAAAGAGGCAAGGTAGATACTACCTTATTCCTAAAAAGACACAAAATCTATTCCTTCCTTCTCTAAGTATCATTTGACAATCAATCTAGCTTTGTTTCTGATGATGACCCCCGTTTCTTCCGTTTTGTTTCTGAAGACTCATTTGCAGCCTACCACTGGATAGTCCTTTGACCTTGGGACCAGGTACCATACCTAATTCCTCTCAACTCATTCAACTCTTCTTGCATGGCATCAATTCATTTGGAATCACATAGAGCTTACATTACGGTCTTTGGTTCCATTTCTTAGATGAAGCATGCAGACAAGCACTCCTTTGTTGTTACTCTAATGGTCTACACTGGGGCATCTTTGTCACCAATGATTACATCCTGAATATGAGCTTTTATCCATCTTCTTTTTTCTTGTGCTTCACCGATTGAGGTCTCCTCTAGTTGTTGCCAGACTGCAATGGATTCACCGTCTACTACATCATCTTTGTTTTTTTATCGTGTGTAGACGGTTCTTCCTTTACTGCATCATCTAGTTTCTACTCTTCATTCTGTTCATCATCTATACAGATACAATCCTCATAAAAAACTAGAGTAGAAACTAATGCTTGCAAGTTTTTAGGGTTTGCAAGTTTATTGTTATTTATAATCTGTTCATGTTTTTAGGGTTTGCAAGTTTATTATTATTTATAATCATATTTTTTCGAATCCAAAAAAAACTTTGATTTGTTGAATGCATTGCATGCACTAAAAAATCTGAGAGAATATGATTCGAACGAAACTCCATTCAACAAATTGGTAGTTAAAATGATACCTTTTGAAATTGATGTAGCTGCAAATTTACAGAGCGCCTCACACAAAATTGAATTCTCAGAAAATTCGCAGCAAATTGTTGTCGAAATTGTCCGGTGAAATTGGCAGGTAGAATTTGAAATTTTCAGGTAGATTCAATTCGTGAGCATGCGAAGGAGATGAAGAGGCAGAATTCGGAGCGTCGTGGGTTTTGGCTGTTGAAAGCCGTGCGTGTCGATTTCGGGCTCCAATTGTATGTTTTTGTAATTAAGATTCCGTTTTGTATTGGTTTGGTTTTTTTTTTTTTTCATCTCTTTGTAGTTTTAGGTAAATTCCCCTTATTTTAACAAACTTTTAAAATGTTTTTTTTAAAATTATCAGGACATCATGTTTTATTGTAACAAACTTGAACGTATCGTCGTATACACCAAAAATATTAACAACGTAAAAATCAAAAAATAAAAAGTTGAGATTATGCATCATTTGCGACGGAATCCGTCGCAATATTCAATATATTGCTACGGATCCGTTTCAAATACTATCCAATTTGCTACGGATCCGTCTCTGTACTTTGATCGGCGATACAAAATAACCCTAATTATCCTAACTTCCACCTCATAAGATAAACATTCCCTTTAACATCATCGACATAACAAGCTATTCCAAAGTTTTTCGTAAAATTGTTTAGCTTTCATTTACTTTATGCGTTAGAAGTAATTACTAATATATCAAATCTGATCCTAACATGAACGATAATCAGTTTGTAACGGAAATTCTTTTTTTAAAATTATCGGGACATCATGTTTTATTGTAACAAACTTGAACGTATCGTCGTATACGACAAAAATGTTAACAACGTAAAAATCAAAAAATAAAAAGTTGAGATTATGCATCATTTGCGACCAAATCCTTCGCAATATTTAATATATTGCTACGGATCCGTTGTAAATACTATCCAATTTGCTACGGATCCGTCTTCATACTTTGACCGATGATACAAAATAACCCTAATTACCCTAACTTCCAGCTCATAAGATAACCATTCCCTTTAACATCATCGACGTAGCAAGCTATTCAAAAGTTTTTCGTAAAATTGTTTAGCTTTCATTTACTTTATGTGTTAGAAGTAATTACTAATATATCAAATCCGATCCTAACATGAACGATAATCAGTTTGTAACAAAATTTTCTTTCAAAAAATTATCAAGACATCATGTTTTATTGTAACAAACATAAACGTGTCTGAGTATAAGACACGACAAAATGTTTACACCGTTTTAAAAAATATAAAAATTAAAAACTAACTTTATATACATGCACACATATTTTTTTAAAGTGATACAAATCCATCTAGTTGAGACGGATCCGTAGCGAAAAAGGATCCATTACGGATCCGTCGCAAATCATTTTCAGTTTTCTACGGATCCGTCTCCATACTTTTTCCGGATACATAATGCACACACATACTTTTTCTAAGTAATACAAACCCATCTACTTGGATTTTTTAGTGCATGCAATGCATTCAACAAATCAAAGTTTTTTTTTGGATTCGAAAAAATATGATTATAAATAACAATAAACTTACAAACCCTAAAAACATGAACAGAATGTCAAATCTTGTCTAGGTGTGATATATTACTATTTGTTCGGGTTTGAAACATAAATTCACACCGTTAAACAATTAATCGACGCACTGTTTGAAATTAAACCGGCGCTCTGTTTGGAAATGAACAGGCGCTCTGTGAAAATAAACATGCGCTCTGTATAGAAATGAACAGACGCTCTGTTTGGAAATGAACAGGTGCTCTGTGTATATTTTAACAGAGCGCCTATTTAAAATTAAAAAGAGCTCTTGTTTAAAAATAAACAGAACGACTATATAATTTTAAGCAGGGGCTCTCGAAAATTTCAAATGGCGCTCTGAAAATCTTGTGTGGGTGCGATATTATACTATTTGTTAGGTTTTGAAACATAAATCCACACCGTTAAACAATTAACCGAAACTCTGTTTGGAAATGAACAGGCCCTCTGCGTATTTTTTAAAAGAGCGCCTGTTTAAAAAAACAGAACTACTGTAAAATTTTAAACAGGGGCTCAGCGCCTGTTTAAAAATAAACAGAACGACTATAAAATTTTAAACAGGGGCTCTCGAAAGTTTAAAATGGCGCTCTAAATTAAACAGACGCTCTGAAAATCTTATGTGGGTGTGAAATTTTACTATTTGTTAGGGTTTTAAACATAAATTCTCATCATTAGACAAATAACCAGCGCTCTTCTTCAAATTAAACTGGCACTCTGTTTGGAAATGAACAGGCGCTCTGTTTGAAATTAATAATGCGCTCTATTTGAAAATGAACAAGCGCTCTGTTTGGAAATGAACAGGCGCTCTGTGTTTTTTTTAACAGAAACAGAGCGCCTGTTTAAAATTAAATAGAACGACTGTATAATTTTAAATAGGGGCTCTCGAAAATTTCAAATGGCGCTCTGAATGAAACAGGCGCTCTGAAAATCTTGTGTGGGTGTGATATTTTTCTATTTGTTAGGATTTGAAGCATAAATTCACACCGTCAGACAATTAACCGGTGCTCTATTTGAAATTAAACCGGCGCTCTGTTTGGAAATGAGCAGACGCTCTGTTTGAAATTAAACATACGCTCTGTTTGAAAATGAATAGGCGCTCTATTTGGAAATGAATAGGGGCTCTGTTTAATTTTAAATAGGGGCTCTCGAAAATTTTAAATGGCGCTCTGAATTAAACAGGCACGGTGTTTATGAACTTGACATTATTATCAAATGTGCAACAGGAACAATGGCAGGACAATACAGGAGTAATTTAGGAGCCTTGGTGAAAATTCTCACATGTCCAAAAGAGGGAATAACAGTTATGGATCAACACAGATTGTATTTCATAAAGACTCCCTTTTGGAATCTCATAAAGGCGATTCTTGAAAGAAGGGTGACGATTGGGAATTCAAGGAAAAGCGATCTTTGCATACATCAGATTATGGCAGGTTACAATAGAATGGAAAGATCCTTCACCTTAGGCAACCATATATGCACGATCAACTAAATGGACATGAAACTGATTTTTGGAATAGTTGATGGCAATATTGACATGGATCAGGGTAGGTTGATGGAAATAATAAATGAGTCTGAATTCCTAGACAGACGTTTTAAGGATCGAAAAACGGGAAACAGACCAAAAAGAGAATTGACAATAAGGAAAATCAAAGAGACTTTGATTGAATTTTCACAAAAAAACAGAAGTGCCAGATTATGAGGACACAACACGATTGCTAGTGCTCTATATGTTGAGTACACTGTTTGTGAGCACGTCCAAGCCTTTGTTGAATTGGAGCTACTGTAATTTCATGGCCGACATTGAAAAAATGCGTGATTACAAGTGGACGTCCCACTTTTTCCAAAAATTGATTGGATCATTGGACAATAACAGCTCCATTTCGGAAAAAGTGGCAGGATGTGCAATGCTAATCCCTTTAAGTATTTCAGACGATACAAACTGATTTTTTCCAGTCATTCTTGCTGGCGCTCTATGTTTCCAATAGGTGCTCTGTTTTCAATAACTGGCGCTCTGTCCCACAAAACTGACTCTCTGTCCCACACAACTGGCGCTCTGTTTCCGACAACTGGCGCTCTATCCCTCCCAAATGACGCTCTCTATTTAATACACAGACGCTCTGTTTTATAGATTGACATATAATAAAATAAATAATGATTGTTAATTCTTTCTTTTAAGTTTCAGTACTGGTTTCTGGAAAGGACCGAAGTCAAACAACCACCATCACATGTTTATGAAGATTGCACCATGCCAAGATGTGCAAAGTGGAGTCTCAAGGATATGCCGAAAGACATAGATGCCTCCTTCAAAAAATTCAATGTGAAGAAGGTAAATAAAATATTCAGAATTTATCATAAATGTCTGAAACAATACAATTAAATAATAATATGGTCTTAAATTATTTCAGATAATTTTTGACCGATTACGTCCAACCGAAGTGGAAAAAACTTTGTATAGCATGTCACCAGAAGACGATCAAGCACATGACGATGATTCCCTCAATGGAACACCAACTCAAGGACCCAATGTGGCTGATTTTGAGCTCAGGGCGAGGAGCTGCCATTCAAATTCTACTGAGGTAACAGAGAGCGATAAAGAAATACAAGAAAAAGATGAAACAGCTACCTCTGATGATGTGTTGACAAAACACATCAAGCAAGGAAAAACGGAACGGCTGCACAAAGAACTGACCGAGGCAAAAGCACAAAACCGCGCTCTGACAGAGAGATGGGAGGAGGAAAAGAAAGAACTTTCCTTATTGAGAGAAATGATAACAACTAAATTCATGCTGATGTTACTGTTTGTTTTGAAAAATTTTAAGAGTCTGTTTCTAAAGCATTTATTACTTAAATTTGTAAAAAAAAAAAAAAAAAACTTGAGGAAACAAGCAAAAATTTGGAATTGGAGAAAGAGCAACGGAAGGATGCAGAGGATGCGATGACTTTGGAAGGAGCAAAGGTATGAATTTTTGGGTGCTATTAATAGGCGCTCTGGATTTTTGGGTTCAAACATTCTGGGTTCTATCAAGAAAAAAAGTATGGTCATTCCAAAAATTAACAGGTCTTTTTTTATTTAGGTGATACTCGTGGAAGAAAAATGTGAGGAGAAATCTCATTAACTTAAAGGGGCTGAAGAAAAGGTAATTTAGTATTAAAAAAAACAGAGAAATGGAAAACTGTCCTGTCGCTCTGTTTTTTAATGAATGTCTCTTGATTTCAGAATTAAAGTACTAATCAATTTTTTAAATGTCATATCAAAGCATTGGAGGAAAGCTTTGAGAAAACAAAACTTGAATTGTCAGAGGTATTGGAAAAGGTAAAGCAACACACTGTTTCTGAAGGCGCTCTGTGTTTTTTAATTGGCGCGCTGTTCATACTAATTCTTAAGACGCTCTGTTGTTTTTTATTGGCGCTCTAATCATAATATTTCTTAAGGTGCTCTGTGTTTTTTAATAGGCACTCTGTTTTACTGTAATGATTCTGTTGTTCGTTCAAAGATTCTTACAAAGGGTTTTTTGATTCGATTAGGTCAATACCTTGGAGGGTGATTTAACTTCAACAAGATCTGAACTTGAAACATTACGAATTACAAAGATGAGTCAAGTGGGGATGCCAAGAGACGATCCTGTCAACAGTGCAGCAAAAGATATTTTACAACTGGAAAAGAAAATTGAAGAACTGGTTCAAGGGAATGAAAACTTGAAGTTGTTGATGTCGAAAGAAGCCAAAGTGAAGCAACTGCTGCGGGAAGAACTAAGAAAATCTGGAGAACTGATAATGAAAGCCACAACGGAACAGGAGAGGTTGAATGCAATCATCTTTGTAAAAGAGGATGAAAAAATAAAGCTGTTGGAAGAACTTCAAAAGGAAAGGAATATTACAGC
>JAOVYX010000282.1:0-13797 GCA_035668315.1 Drosera spatulata
GCATTAATTCTATATTTATAGAGTGAAAGTGAGTGCTCATAAATATTAATTTGACGTGTAAACGACAGCACGCATCATATACGAACCTCGAAATATGTAACTTTTACCTCGTTTTGAACGTTTTCATCGTTTTTCAATCTGAAATTCGTCGAAACATTAAAACAAGAGAAAACGACGAAATTTAAAATCACAAAAGTTCATACCGTTCGTCCACCAATCGAAGTATATTTGAAATTACCAAATCACCCTTACCATAAACTTCCTTTATTCGACGCGAAACCTATAAAATATTAAAACGTACCACATAGATCGAGAAATACTAAGAAAATATATTAAACAACTTACTAAAAATGCAAGAAAACTCCCTTTGGGTTACCTCCCAAGTAGCGCTTGGTTTAACGTCCTTTGCCTGACGAAATCACGCTCATCACGGCTCCGTTAATGCAATGGTCGACTTCAAGCCGACATCGTAGCCATCCAAATACGTTTTAAGCCGTTGACCGTTCACTGTAAACCGAGAATCCTTGCTTTCAAGCTCAACCGCCACATAAGGAAAGACTTTAGAAATAGTGAACGATCCCGACTACCGAGATTTGAGCTTATCCGGAAAGAGTCGGAGACGAGATCTATACAGCAACACTTTTTGCCCCAGATACAACTCCCGGCAAAGGATTCGCTTATCATGTCACGACTGGACCCGCTCCTTGGAAAGCTCAGCATTCTCATACGCCTCACCACGGAATTTATCCAACTCATCGAGCTTAAGTTGACGTTTCTCACCCGCCGCCTTCAAATCAAAGTTTAAGAATCTCATCGCCCAACATGCTCGATATGTTCAAGTTCCACGAGAAGGTGACAAGCCCTCCCGAACACCAAACGATACAGAGACGTTCCAATAGGCATTTTGAAAGTGGTCCGGTAAGCCCATAATGTATCATCAAGCTTCCTCGACCAATCTTTTCTCGAAGCATTCATCATTTTCTCTAAGATTCGTTTTGATTCACGATGAGAAATCTCTACTTGCCTGCTTATTTGAGTTTGGTAAAGCGTGGTCACCTTGTAACGAACCCCATATCTAGCGAGCAAAACTTCAAATTGCCGGTTACAAAAATGCTTTCCACTATCACTAATTATAGCTCTCGGAGTCTCAAACCTCATGAATATATTCTTTTTCAAGAATTGGGTCACCACCCTAGTATCATTAGTGGGCGTTGCGATTGCCTCAACCCACTTCGATACATAATCAACTGCTACAACAATGTATTGGTTCTTGAAAGAGGATGGAAACGGTCCCATGAAATCGATTCCCCAAACATCGAACAATTCCACTTCTAACATCACATTCAATGGCATTTCAGTTTGAGAAGAGATATTACCAGTTCTTTGGCACCGATCACAATGAGAAGCATAGGTGAAAGCATCTTTGAATAATGTAGGCCAATAGAAACCTGAAGAAAGCACCTTGGCCGTGATTTTTTGGCCTCCAAAATAGCCCCCATGCTCGAAAGAATGGCAATGATTGAGAATGCTCGGCATCTCTTCCTTGGGCACAAACCTTTGAATCATCTTGTCGGCACAATGTTTGAAGAGATATGGCTCATCCTACAAATAATGACGCACATCAGACAAGAATTTCTTCCGTTGTTCACTTGTGAGATCGGGTGGAAGCACACCACTCTCCAAGTAATTGATAAAGTCGGCAAACCAAGGCACATGCCCGAGATCAATACAATAGAGATGCTCGTTGGGAAAAGTTTCATTGATTGGTACCTTTTGTTCACCAAGTCCCTGCTCCTCGAGGCGAGATAGATGATCCGCCACTAGATTCTCCATGCCCTTTTTGTCCTTTATCTCCAAATCGAACTCTTGAAGAAGCAACACCCATCGGATTAAGCGAGGTTTAGCATCTTTCTTCTCAATAAGGTACTTGATGATCGAATGATCGATCCATACAACTACCTTAGTGCCCATCGAATTGGGCTAGAACTTATCAAAAGCAAATACCACGGCAAGCAACTCCTTTTCGGTCGTAGCATAGTTTAGTTGGGCATCCGTGAGTATGCAGCTAGCATTGTACATAGCGTGAAACACCTTGTTACACCGTTGGCCTAAGACCGCGTTAACGGCATAATCACTAGAATCACACATAAGCTCAAAGGGGAGATCCCAAATATGACCGGAGCCAAAACCAAAGCATGCTTCAAGATATCAAATGCCTTCATGCATTCTTCATTAAAGAGAAACGGTACGTCTTTTTCAAGAAGATTGCAAAGGGGTTGGCGATCTTAGAGAAGTCCATGATGAACCTCCTATAGAATCCCATATGGCCAAGAAAGCTTTGAACCCCTTTAATGTTAGACGGTGGAGGAAGCTTGTCAATTACATCGATCTTTGCTCGATCGACCTCAATCCCCTTTGACGAGACCTTGTGACACAATACAATGCCTTCATGGACCATGAAATTACACTTTTCCCAATTCAACACAAGATTAGTCTCGACACATGTTTGTAACACAAGGGAAAGATTTGTGAGGCAAGAATCATAAGAATCACCAAATACCGAGAAGTTATCCATGAATATCTCAATAACGCGCTCCACCATATCGGAGAAGATGGCCATCATACACCTTTGGAAGGTGGCTGGAGCATTGCATAGGCCAAATTGCATCCTCCGGTAGGCAAACGTGTCATAGGGACAAGTAAAGGTAGTCTTGTCTTGATCTTCTGGAGCTATAGCGATTTGGTTGTAACTGGAGTAGCCATCTAGGAAGCAATAGAATGCATATCCTGCTAGCCGGTCCAACATTTGATTAATGAAAGTTAAAGGAAAGTGATCTTCATGCGTCGCCGTGTTAAGCTTTCGGTAATCAATACAAACCCGCCAACCCGTCATAGTTTGCGTTGGAATCAACTCGTTGTTATCATTCTTGATCATGATTATTCCACCTTTCTTCGGCACAACTTGCTCGGGACTCACCCAACTACTATCGGAGACAGGATATACGATACCCGTATCAAGCAACTTCAATACCTCCTTTCGCACGACCTCCTTCATGTTCGGGTTAAGTCTTTATTGATGCTCAATAGTGGGTTTGTAGGCACCCTCCATAACTATCTTATACATCCAATAAGATGGAAAAATACCTTTTATATCGCCAATAGACCACCAAATGGCGGTCTTATGCTCACGGAGAATGCGAAGGAACTTTTCCCCTTGCTCATCATAGAAGCTTGTAGAAACAATGACCGGAAGAGTAGAGCTTGATCCTAGAAATGCATCTTGAGAAGTGGGGGGAGTTCCTTTAACTCAAGAATAGGCGTTGACTCCGTGCCTTCCTTCGGAGCATTGATTAGAGCGTAAAAAATGCACATTCGACCTTGTTTCTTTATCAATTTTTTATACGTCTTTGCGCTAATTATACATTAAAATTGTGTTTTATATCTTTTCTTAAGTTGATTCAAATATTTCATGTGTGTGTTTATAAGGGGAGCAAAACGCGCCCAAGGACATCGAAAACGAAAGTCAAATGAGGTCAAACGGGCATAAAAAGGCTTGAACGGGGCGACGAGCGGATTCGGGCCACGATGAGGTGGTCTGAAAGGCCAACCATATCTGGGAGCCACACTGTGGCCTCTGCTCCAGTATAGGTTGGGCAGTCCCCTTTGTCTCCCTTATATATACATCACCACTTCCCACATTTTGATCATCTTGTTATTTTGCCTAAGTGTTGGTGGGTTTGGTGATTGTTTTGGGGAATTTCCATCATCAATTTAACTCCATTGAAGGGGAAGGAAGCTCAACAAAGATTTTGGATCATTCTTCATAACCTCATTAGTGGAGATCATTCTTGGTTATCTTTTTCCTTAGGGTTTAGTGCTAGAATTTTATGATTGCTTGTATTCACATGAGGTGTTTGATATATTGCCTTTTCCTCCGAATCATGAGCTAAACCCTCGATTAGGGTTATGATGTAGTTAGAATGGTATTATGATCACTTCCATGCCTTAATTTAGTTGTTCATGCATTGTTATGGTTATGTGTTGGTTGTTGAATTTAGTGCTTCGCTTGATTGATCACCTTGCGTTGATCTCGTCTTTTGCATTGATTTCGAGAGGATAGGTGTAAACATGACCTAGGCAATCTAGAGTTGAATACAAGGTTGAGAGACTGTTTGCATGACTCTCATAGTCGTTTAGGGGAACCAACGTGAACGCATCACTCGCTAGATGCGTTTACCTCTCGTAGAGATGTGTTGAGGTGACATCTAATGAGATTTACCTTAGATCTCGAGAGAGACTAACGTATAACTTAGGGATCCTCGACTAACAACCTAGACACCAAAAGAACAACTAGATTAGAGTAAATGAAGTGATCACACACTAGGATAACAAAGTCGTAACCTTATCCCCACTTTTGTATCAGTCGACGTCTAGTTTACTTAGCTTACTTTCTTTCATTTTTCTAGTTTCATTAGCTTAAAAACTCACTCAATTATTTTAGTTTGACCCACTTAGGACTACATCGTTGATCGCTAGGAACGTATTTCCTCGTGGGATGATACTCTTACTTTCCTTTATTACTTGATAAGTGGCACGTTCACTTGCGTATTTACGACATAATAAATGCTTAACAAGATCATGAATCAAAGGTTCCACATAAGATTTCGCATACGTAAGAGGCGTCGTATCATGCCGAGCCAGGATACCCACCAAAGAATCATCATCGTCAACTTTACCCACAAGACAAGCTTCAAGAGGATCATCAAAAGAGTTATCAAAAGCTTCTTGAATACATCCGTCATGAATATCAATTCACATACAAGAATTAGATTCGTCGGGACACTTCATAGCTTTGAACACACCAAAAGTGACCTTCTCATCTTGGATACTCATCGTCACCTTCCTGTTCTTGACATTAATAAGAGTATTTCCGGTGGCTAAGAATGGATGGCCAAGAATAATAGGGACTTCGTTGACCTCCTTCATGTTAAGAATAGAAAAGTTCGCCGGAAAGATTAGAGTCCCGACCTTCACTAAGGCATCTTCCACAATCCCTCTAGGATACGTTATAGAATGATCCGCGAGTTGCAAAAAAATAGTGGTTGGTCGAGCTTCACCTAAACCCAATTTCCTACAAACGGACAATGACATCAAGTTAATGGAAGCACCAAGATCACAAGGAGCACAAGTAAAAGTATGATTTCCAATAACACAAGTAATAATGAAACTCCTCGGGTCCTTTAACTTTTGTGGCAACTTCCTTTGGATTATGGCACTACATTCCTCATCGAGCTTCACCGTTTCAAATTCATCGAGCTTTCGCTTCTTTGCAAAAATTTCCTTTATGAACTTGGCATAAGAAGGTATTTGAGCCAAAGCGTCCGCAAAGGGAATGTTTATGTGCAATCTCTAGAACACATCCAAGAATTTCTCAAATTGCATATCTAATTTGTGCTTATAGAAGCGTTGAGGGTAAGGGATTTTAGGCATATAGGGGTTATCCGGAAAGAGTTTAGAGATTACTTGAGGTTGAACTACCGGTTCACTCTCCTTCGGTTCCTCATGATTGTCCATCGCTTGCTTTCCTTTGTCACTTTTCGAGCACTCGAGACCCTTGATCTCTTTTCCGCTCCTAGTGGCTATGGCCTTTGCATGCTCCTTTGGGTTAGTTCCCATGGTGCTACGGATTGTCCCTTGTGCACGTGCGTCAAAAGGCTTGCAATTTGCCCCATATGGGTCTTAAGATTTTTCAACGAAGCCCCATGATTTTGCATGATGGTATCATGGTGTTGAAAGATCTCGTCCATATTTGCAATGTATTTAGCCATGATATCTTCAAGATTAGGCTTTTAAGGTTGAGGAGGGGGTGCTTGGTTGAAACAGGATGAAGGACCTTGGACCGCTTGAGTATTTCTCTAAGAGAACCCCAGATGGTTCCTTGGATTGTACGGGTGGTAGAACGTGTTCCCTTCAGGAGGTCAAGGATAGGCTTGACCATAATTGACTTCTTCGATCATTTGGGCTTGCACCATATGGGAATAAAGATGGCACTCAATGCTAGCATGCGAACCCCCACAAAGATCACCGCACGAAGGAGAAGAATATTGGCAAACATGAGCTTGACCGTTCGAGCTTGTGGCCAAGGCACTCACTTGCTTTGTCAAAGCTTCAAGTTGCTTAGAAATAGTCATCACCACATCAAGTTATAGCATCCTCGGTGCTTTCTTTGGAGTATAGAGTTCATAGGGCCACTGATACGCTCCCTCGATCATCGTTTCAGGCAAGTCATAGGCCTCTTGGTACCTGAGCTTCATGAAGCACCCCTTCGCCGTCACATCTAGTGAACACCTCACATCGGGCCTTAACCCCTTAAGGAAGCTTTCGATTTGCAACCAATCGGGCAAACCATGGTGTGGGCACTTTCTAAGAAGCTCTTGAACCTCTCCCAAGCTTCATGGATTGTCTCGATATCATATTGCGCGAAAGATGAGATGTCACTTCTTAGCTTGGCGGTGTTTGTGGGCGAGAAGAACTTTGCAAGAAACTTTGGGCAAGTTCGTCCCATGTGGTGATGGAGGCCAGTGGGAAGGAGAATAGCCACTCCTAGGCCTTTCCCGTTAGAGAGAAAGGGAAGAGGTGTAGGCGTATGGCTTCTTCACTCACCTCATTCACCTTTACAGTGTTTTCCTTCATTAAGAAACATGCCAAGTGGTTGTTGGGGCACTCATGGGAAAGACCGAAGAATTGCTCCGTTTGTATCATGTTGATAAGGGACGGTTTGAGCTCAAAATTTCTCGCTTCTATGGCAGGAAGAAGAATGCGCTATATTCCTCCAACACACGTGGCATGGCTTGGTCTTGCATCAGGCACACCATATAACTATCTTGATTGGCGGCCGCCAAGACAGCTTGGACCGTCGCTTAAACCATCGTATCTATTTGGGCTTGTACTTTTGGAGGATTTTGAACGTTGACAGGTGATCGCCACCCTCAAAAGGTGACACATGATTCATGTCCATGTTGAGTCGTCGAGCGGATGCTTGTTGTTGCTGTGTACCTTCAAGTTTCGGATCAAAGGGTTCAAGATCACCGGTTGAACGTCTACTCATGCACGAAGGACCTATAAACACAACAACGAACTTTCTCAACAACGCAAATAGACAAGATAGAGACTAAATATGGGAATAAAAGAAAAAGAAATGTTTGAACACACAAGAACTGGCTATGTCAATGGTAGAAACTCTAGATCCCAGACAACGGCGTAAAAAACTTGTTAAGCATTTACTATGTCATAAATACGCAAGTGAACATGTCGCTTATCTAGTAATAAAGGCGAGCAAGAGTATCGTCCCACGAGAAAACAGGTTCGTAGCGATCGACGATGTAGTTCTAAGTGGGTCAAACTAAAGTAATGGAACGAGGTTTTAAGTTAATGAAACTAGAAAACGAAAGAAACTAGGCTAAGCGCTAAGCTAAACGTCTAGCGAGTGATGTGCACGTTGGTTCCCCTAAATGACTATGAGAGTCATGCAAGCGGTCTCTCGACCTTGCATTCAACTCTAGGTGAGGGTTGTCTAGGTCACATTTACACCTATCCTCTAGGAATCAAAGCAAACGACGAGATTAATGCAAGGTGATCAATCAAGCGAAGCACTAAGTTCAACAATCAACACACAATCATAACAATGCATTAACAACTAAATTAAGGCATGAAAGTGATCACAACACTATTCTAACTACATCGTGATCCTAATCGAGGGTCTAGTTCATGAATCGGAGGCAAAGACAAATCATCAAACACTTGATGTGCATACAAGCCATAATCATCAATGTCTCAAAAACAAGGGAAAAGCTAAACCAAGGATGATCTCCCCTAATGAGATGATGAAGAATAATCCCCAATCTTCCTTGATCTATTTTCTCCTTCAATTGTGATGATTTGATGATAGAAAATACCCCAAACAATCACCAAAATCCATCAATACTTGGGCAAAATCATGAGATGTTCAAAATGTGGGGAGTGGTGAGTTTTTATATGGGAGACCAAGGAGCACGAGTTTTTATATGAGAGACCAAGGAGTGGTGAGTTTTTATATGGTGAGTTTTTATATGGGAGACCAAGGAGCATGAGTTCCAGCTTTGGTTGGCCTTTCGGGTCACCTCGTTATGGCCCGGTTTGACCCAGACCCGCTCGTCGTCCCATTCAAGCCCTTTTATGCCGGTTTGACCTCATATGACCTCCGTGTTTTACGTTCTTGGCTTCTTTTGCTCCCCTTGCAAAAACACACATGAAAAAGTATGCATCAACTCAAGAAAAGATATAAAACACAATTTTAATACACAGTTAGCCCAAAGACGCATAGAAAACCGAGAAAGAAATAAGGTCAAACGTATACTTTTACGCTCTGATCAATTTGAGCCACGAAGGTGTATTTTATGCATGAAGATGTTCGTGATCATTTTGGATTGATTTGGAGCTATTTTGGAACATTTACAAGTCATTACAATCATGACAGATGCTGATCACGATCGTGACAAAGGAGAAAACAACAAACAGAAGCAGTTATAAGCCGTCATGACTATGACAACCATGATCACGGCTGTGATAAGCGGTGTTTCGAGGGCAGTATGCTCAAATCCATTGGTCACGATCGTGATAGTCATGGTTGTTAGGATGTATGTGCAATCCCTCAAGTTGTATAGATTTTGATGAACAAAACTCTAGAATAGCACATATTCATGGTTATCTACTGACGAGTATGAAAATACTTATATTTTATTTATGTTAAACCTTTTTTTTTGTCGCACTATAGTCCTTTATTTTATATTTTTAGTTTAGTTTTAATTTTGAAACGTTGATACTGTTGTTTGCATGTTTTCATTATAGATTTGATCGAGAAGAGCGATTTTTAGTGGTTCGTGATAATGGATAGAAAATGATAGAAGATGATTGTGATGATTTGTTGATCATTGAAAATGATTTTGATGACTTCTGAAGATGCTCACATGCATTAGATGATGACATTGATGTTCGAGAATATATAGAGTTGTTTTGGAGCTAAACTAACGTGTTTGAGGATATTTTGAGCGTGGATGAACCATAAAAGTTTAACGACGCATAGATGATGATTCGAGGCCATTTTGAAGGTGTACAATGTCATTTGAAGTGTTTTATGATGATATAAGGGCTGCATGAGGTATATCATTGATCAAGACGAAGTTCGATGCGAAAAAAATGACATTTTCGGTTCTTTCAAAGTTGGTCAAGTCCATGACGGGCTTTGTCACGATTGTGACCAAGGCAGAAAATTGTCTAGAAGCTGTTTCCACGATGGTCATGATCGTGACGAAGAAGAAAAATCCTCCAGAGAGCTCAGCACGACCATCACGACCATCACGACCATCACGATCATGATGACGGCCCCTGTCACGTTCGTGATGCAACTTTTTTGGAAGATATTCATGAGATTTCGACGAGATTTTCCCCAGATTTACTAGGGTGTTTAGTTTTTTTTTTAAATACCACATTATGTCTTTATTTTTATCATAGATTTTTGTCCGTCTTTGACAGCGAAGTCTAAAGTCTAGGTTACTTTTCATACTTTCCTTCGTTATTTTGGATTGGATCTTGGTGTTTGACGCTCCAATTGTTTGATATGTCTACGGATATTATTCATTGAACATCGGATCTTATCATCATTATATTGACTTCTTTCCTTTCAATTTGTCTATGAATTGATGGTGATGATGCATGTTATGATTATGATTGCTATGATTTTCATGATTATGGTTGAGTAGAGTATTTGTAGTGATTGATTGATGTACTTTGAGTTAAAAGATCTTGAGTTACTATTGAATCTTATATTATCAACTTTGTATGATGATGAAGTCGTCAAAGATTAGATTTTTATCATTGTTAATGCATAAACTTACCTAGATTAATCACCTAGATGACTATATATATTAACTATACCTGATTAACTTTTGATTTCTTCTAATCTGATCACTTAGTTGTTATTATAGGTTAATCTAACTAATGATTCAAACTATTTTGATCATGTTAAGTAGCAACTAAACGAATTATAGACCAACCTATCTTGTTATAATCTAGTTTGGATCTTTGACATGTGAATGAGTAGACCAACCTATCTTGCTATTAATTCATGTTTGGTATGTTCCTTATTTGATTTAATTTTTTATTTTATGTATTCATCCTATCATGGTATGTTGGATAGCTGATTAGTTTAGTTATTCAAGCTATCTTGCTAATTAAAATTCTAGAGAACGTAATTTAAGATATCCCTTTTATTACAACGAAACCATTCTGAATGACAAATCATACTTAATCAACATCCATGATTGATCCTTGAAACAAGAACGATATTAATCTATTCCCTACACTTAACTTAATTAGAAAACACCTTTATTTGTTTCATAGCATGGTAACTAGTTTTAGTTAGTTTAATTAGGCTTCAATTCATTTAATTTACAAACCCCTATTCTTAATTTTCATAATTATAATAGTTCATTGGCTAGAAAGAGATAAATAATATTGCGACAGTCGCTGTGGGTTCTATCTTTACTTCCACTACTGCATTAATTTTAATATTTTTAGAGTGTAAGTGAGTGCATATAAATTCTAATTTGCTGTGTCTACGACAGCGCGCATCATCTACTTAGACTTAGAACTAGGATGGTTAATGCAGTCTAGGATGTACGCAGCAGTGCAACCGAGGATCACAGACAGGAAGCCAGTGATGATCACCAGTTGTATTTGACATCAAAGGTTAAGGATAAGGTGGATGGGATGAATGTGAACAGCAAAAGAACTAAGAATCAATTAGAGAAATGGCCAAGTACTCCAGGATTAATCAGGATAGAGCACAGAGTGCAGCAGACCAAGTGCAGTAGAGTTGGCATACAACAGAGACAGGACTGCTACAGACTAGGAATGTAACAAAGCTGGCTTGTGGTAGGATAAGGATCATAGGAACGATCAAATCAAAGATTCGAGGTTTGAAATCTGTATGAGGTGGAAGACAGTGTAAAATGATCTCTGTCAGCATCATCGAAGGTTTGCAAGGGACAAACAGATAGCTGTCAATATCAATACAGTATAGTTACGGGTTTGGATTTCCTAAGCCTTATAAAAGAAGATCCAATCTAGACAGAGAAGGTTGACGATTGAGAGGAATTGATTGCAAGCTGAAAAGTCATTCATCATCAACATGCAATCGTTCTAGTGTGCTAAATTGAAGATCTGAGATAAGAAGTTCACTACTCTGCATCAAAAACATCATTGCAGCAGAGTCAAGTATAGATATGTACAAGAAGTTTCTTGATTGTCTTAACAAGTTATGAGTAGCTTATAAGAGGTTCTTTGTAAGCAAAAAACAAAGAAATAGTGAACTATCTCCTGGCTTGACTACACTGGTCATCAAGAAAAGACTATACTAAGCCTCGTTGGTCATTTGACAATGTTGTATGAACCAGTATAAATCATTGTATCCTTAATTTACTGCTCATTTCTCATTTAGAACTGTTAGGAATATTTGTTGAATACAAGGAGTTTATTCTAAAACTTCAAGCTTGTTCCAGACTAATTTCGCTGGTCTGCAGTAGAACAGATTGCATATCATCAATACCAAACTACATAATATTTTGAGGAAGAAATTTTTAGATAGCCTATTCACCCCGTCCCCCCTTCTAGACTATATTATTGTACTTTGAAAAATACAATTGGTATCAGAGCGTAACTTCCTAGACTTCATAGTTGTTAGGAAGCAAATGTCTGTTTTTTCCTTATTTATACTTGCAAAGAAGTTACTAACAGTATATTTTGTTGAGAAAGAATGGCTCCTTCAAAGTTAGCAAAATATCCAAACAGTAGAGAACCACCAATGTGCTCCTTTGACTTGACATATTCAATCATTAGAAGCTGACGATGCTCTCTCATCTGGACTCAATAGACAAAAGGATACATGACATCGTTCATGATGGCCCACACATTCCAAAGATAAAGGATCCAGCTGATGCATTAAAGGACATCGACAAGCCAAAGGCCCAATGGACAAGAGATGAATGGGATCTTGTGTTGGTGGACAGGAAAGCAAGAAACCAAATGTTCAAGGCCCTAGATGATGACATGTTCGAAATAGTGGCTTATCCCATAACTGCAAAGAAAGCCTGGGATGCTCTATTGCTGAGAAATGAAGGAATCAATGAAATCAGGGAGAACAAGAAGGATGTCATAATGCATCACAACATCAGTATGACAGGGTTACCATGAAGCATGATAAGAACCTGGCAAGCTTCTATGAGAGGTTCAACATAGTGATCAACAATCTAAAGCCACCGGGAAAGACCTTTGACAACAAAGAAGTCAACCTCAAATTCATAAAATCTGTTGAAGACGCGTTGGGTGCTAAAACCACAGCTCTATGGAGTCCTGCACACTTATAATCTGAAAGTGAAGCAAAAGATACAACGGGATGAGGCAAGAAAGAAGACACTTGCCTTTAAAACCACTGACACATCTTCATCAAGTGAGTAATCAGTTTCAGAGGAGCTGACATTGATACAAAAGAAGATCAGGAAACTATTCAGAGAGAAGAAATTATTTAAGAATGCTACTTCAAAACCAAAGGAGGCTGCGAAAGAGGTGTGCTACAATTATGGCAAACCATTGAAAATTATTTTGTTGGTTAACTAATTTTGTTTTGCAAGACAGATCATGTTTCTTTGCAGATGATGTTTTTTATTCTAATGAAATAGCACCAAAGAATTATAATTTCTATGGATACCATCCATGAAGCAGATATCACATGTATTTACCCCACCCATAATGTAACGCCCCGACTTTCCTTACCTTTTCATAGGAATCCATGTGGCATTACTGCTACTGCCGCTGGGCCTAACACCTCAGCTAGGCAAAAACTATACTTCCTGGCTTAGTCATAAGAATTAAGTTAAGTTCACTTATACATCATTAGTTTAGAAATTTTTAATGCACTGAATCATAACTTAGAATATCATCTTCGCAGCGGAATTTACATCTCTTTCTAAGATCAGAATACCTTTCACACATAAGTTACATCTAGCATCAAATCTTAAGTCACACTTCTCCTTCAAGTCTTGTTCCTATAATAAAGAGAAGAAGAAAGACACAGTAAAATAGTAACCGTGAGCTATAGAAGCTCAATAACGTGGCAGCCCCCTTACCAAGGGTTACATGTGAGAAGAAGGTAAGAAAAGAAAACGAAAATGATCACTTGGATCCTTTGTTCCAGCACTCTGGAATTATCATGCCAATCTGGCATTCACTATTATCATCACAAGCATACCAGTGATTCACCCTAGTCACATAAGCACACTTAACACCACGTAACAGCACTCGAAACTACGCATCCATCGACACTCTAGACATTATGTAATAACCCAAAAATTTGTCAAATTTAAAAATATATATTGGATTAAAAATATACGTACGAAACGTATACAATGGACGTGTAAATAAAATTTATGAACGATGAACGTTACATCGTTAAAGTTATTATACATTTGAGACACACATTTGAGCCTGAAAATTTGATATCATTGAACGAAATATTACTATGAAATATTAGGGATAATTAAATCGACAATGATTAATTATCGAAAGACGTTATGATCGCATGTTTATTTATAACGAATGAATCAACGTTATAATATTATAACGTAACAGATTTTTAGTCTCAGAAAGTTATATCGTTTAAAGGATTACGATATTAACGTTTTTGATACGATTAAATCGACACGA
>JAOVYX010000283.1:0-13797 GCA_035668315.1 Drosera spatulata
AAAAATTTGAAAAATTATATGTTAATTAATAACATGATTTTTCGAGCGTGATGGTAAAATTTGAGCGAAGGCTGTGGGAGAAGTGGGATTAACTGGTCCTGCGATTAAACGGCATGGGGATATTTTTTGAATTATCCCACCAACTCCCCTTTCCCTATCTTTTCCTCCTACTACACCCACTCCACCACCAACCCCACTACGTCCAACTCTTCCACCAAGCCCACTACACCCACTCCACCACCAAGCCCACTACACCCACTCCACTACCAAGCCCCCATCACTTCTCCATCCAACATTAACACCAAGACTCCCTCACTCTCCTCTTCAGTTCCCTCTCTTCTTCCTCTTGTTCTCTCTTCTTCCTCTTGTTCTCTCTTCTTCTTGTTTTTCTTTTGGCTCAAGTAACACAATAAGATGGTAGAGAAGGCAAAGATGCGGGTAGGATCATCATCAGAGGAAGGAGAATAGACCGAGAGAGGGGGACACAAGCCACAAAAAAAGGAAGAGTGAAGTCGAGCTAATCACGTCAAAGGAAAACAAAACAAGTTCAAATCCCTTTCAAAAAAAGGGTGAGTTTTTTCTTCTCTAGTCATAACCTTTAACAGATCATATGTGATAAAAAACAAAAAAGGGAAAATAACAAGGAAAACAAGCCACGGATGGTTGAAATACTTCTATAAGCTAAAAGACGAGTTATACTCGTGAGACCCAAAAACCTAAGATTTTATATATCAAACAAGGCTAAAACTGTACAAACATGACAAAAACTAAATAAATGTTATGTTTACGAAGTTTTAGATCATTTGGGATTGAATTGATTGGGTAAAACATGAAAAATTAGTAAACCAACCATACCAATTTCGGGATAGCTTTGATATTCGATATTAAAACGTATTTTGACTCTAGTTAGATCCTGATTCAGCAAATGAGTCATGAAACAAAGTTGTAGAAAACTTCCTGAGTTTCCAATGAATCAAGAATTATCCAATTTGGTTAAGAAATGAGGAAGTCATGCGCGTTTGAATTCAGGCCAGAAAATCTGAAAAAATTATTGAACCTTCGGGGCATTTTTACCACCATTGAGAAAAAGTAATCTTCTTGGTTAGAGATTTTATGGAAAATTATACACTCTTTAATAAATCATGATATTAATATATATTGAATCCTCATATGTTTAATTTCTATAAAAGTAATAAATCATGATTCCGAGATGAGAATCTTAAGTTATAAATCAAAACGTACGGATATGTTAATCTGTAAAAACTGATTACAGAGATAAATTTATTGCTTTATATAAAATTATACAGGAAGTTTTAAAAGACAAGCCTTATATCAATGAAAAGGTATGGAAGTCTGATTTCTAGAACAATGTATCAATAATTATTTAAAATTGTACGTAGAGAGTTATGAGGTAATTAATGAAATAAAATCAAACTGCCTAAACTAGTAGGAAATATAAACTTGAAGTAATTAACTGCTATTATTGATAAGGTGTTATGATGAAAACTTTATGTCACTGGAAATATCAAGAAGTCTAGTTTCTGTTAAATTTTACGGAATAATTTTTAGAGTTGTATATAATAAGTTATAGATTTAAATACGACAAAAGGTCAACATGGACAGAATCTAGGATACTCGTTCCAAAGGCCGAGAAGCTCACTTCAAAGGCAGGAACGTTCATTCCAAACACCAAGACATCCGTTCCAGAGGTCGGGATATCCAACTTAGAGGTCGGGATATCATCTCAGAACCTTTTGGATCGAGAAAGATCGTTTTGATCCCAAAACAACTCCAAACACTCACAATTAGCACTAATGGTTTTGCACGAAGTATGAATAAACATGTTTAACACCGCAACGCGTTAAGTTAAATTGTCTGGCTATGGTTTGTGGGACCCTAACGGCAGTAATGCCACAAAGGTTTTCAATAAAGGCCTTGAAAATCGGGACGTTACAGTTATACATCATTAGTTTAGAAATTTTTGATGCACTAAATCATAACCCAGAATATCACATTTGCAGCGAAATTTATATCTCTTTTTAAGATCAGAACATCTTTCATACATAAGCTACATCTAGCATCAAATCTTAGGTCACACTTCTCCTTCAAGTCTTGCTCCTGTAATAAAGAGAAGAAAAAAGACAGAGAAAAATAGTAACCGTGAACTATAGGAGCTCAATAACGTGTCGGCCCCGTACCAGGGGTTACACGAGAGAAGAAGGTAATAAAAGAAAAAAAAAATGATCACTTAGATCTTTTGGTCCAGCACTCTTGAATTATCATACCAATCTGGCATTCACAATTATCATCACAAGCATACCAATGATTCATCCTAACCACATAAGCATACTTACACCACGTAAAAACGCTCGAATTCATACGTCCATCGACACTCCATACATTATCGATGTCATTTACTACCGTCATATCCTTTATGGTAATGGCAGTCAAGACCTTCATATCAAACAAATTGAGACAATGACACTGTGACATGATAGGTCCCCAGTCCAAGTCTCCCGCACTGCTGTACTCAACAGTTCTCTCAAGACTTTGATATACTTACCATCATGTTGCTCACACAGAGACGACAGACAATATATACCCTCAATATTATAATTATGTCCTTGACGAGACTTATTTAATTTCATAGATAACCTTTATGCAGCTTTAACAAAAGAGATATCAGTGAAAGGGAATCAGCCAAACCGAAGCCCAGAGTCTCCTACAGTGAGATATTCTCATACCAAAAGATCGATGAAAGAATGTCATCACCAAGTCACTGCATAACATAAACGACAGATACAATGCTCTTTGTGTTTTATACCACGTAATTATCTCACCAATTTATGGATTTATACTTTTTTCACACATTCATCCCCATTATATCAAAAAACAAGGCAATAACATACACCATGCAACAACACTCCACAACACTCGGCATTTAGCACGCAACATTTGCAGTCATTATTTTACGTCGGGCACATTTAATGGCTACGTCCAAAGATTCCAATGCATATTATTATACTCACGGTATAATAATACGCATCGCCACAAAAAATAAATCTAAACGTTATCTTTTATCACAGTTCTTGACATGCGCACATTCAGTCTCGTCCTTAAGTGATAACGAGCAGCGTCTTCAAATCTTATAATATAATAGGATACTCGTATTAAGACACACCCTTGTGAATGATTGTTCACGTTATGAAATTAAGTATATTTATTCGTACTTCTTGAAAAACCGTCATAGTAACGTTATGTGGTGATGCCAAACTTTGAGAAAAGTCTTGGACATTTATTTTGATAGTTCATGATGATGATTTTATGTATTTAGCATCATTAGAAGTGTTTGTGAACATTTGAGTTGTTTCGGGGTCAAAACGGTTCATTTTCGGATTCGGTCCAGTATGATCGTTCAACACGTTTAAATCTATAACTTCTCTTATACAGCTCCAAAAATCATTTTTTAAATTATACATAAACTAGACTCTATAACATTTTCATAGAATCAGAGTTTCAATCATGAAACCTTACCAATAATAACATTTTATTCTTTCAAGTTTATATTTTCTGATAGTTCAGACAGTTTGACTTTGCTTCACTAATCAGTACATAAATCCTTATATACAATTCCAAATCTATATTTTTAAACTGTTTTGAAAACTAGACTTCAAGATCTTTCTATTAATATAAGATTGATTTTCTAAATCTTTCTGTGTAATTTCAGATCAAGTCATAAAATTATCCCTGTAATCAGTTTTTACAGATTGACATATTCACACGTTTTGATTTACATCTTGAGATTCACATCTCCAAATCATGATCTATCACTTTTATCAGAAGCTAGACATGTGACGATTCAACATATATTAAAATCGAAATTTATCACAAAGTCTATGATTTTTCACAAAATTTCTAAAAAAGATGATCACCTTTTCGTATTAATGGTGAAAGATCCTCATCGTCTTATAACCCTAACTTCTCCTCTCCTCTACTCCTCAAACTCTCCTTCTCTTCTCTTGCTTATCTCTTCTTTTACATAACAAGAAGTTTTTTTATGTTTATAAGAAGTTTTTCAAGTAGAAAAGAACTTCAATTTATAGAAACCTAAATCAATTAAAATAGTTTTAGTGGATATTTAATGGTAATTAGTGGGTAAATAATTTAATTTAGGTGGATTAGAAATTGATATAAAGGATAATACGTGTGAAAATGATGTTTAGGTTATTTTCGTATAAATACGATATTTTCGTATTATGACCGTATTTTTCCGTGTTTGCGTATTAGGGTTGTATTTCATTCATAATTTGTTTTTTTCTTTATTATATCGTCAAATAAGTCTTTTAATCCCGCAAAATAAATTATCATGTATAATTATTTATTATTCACATTAATTATCGTGAAACTATATTTTACCGAAATTTTCGTGTCCTTACCATATTCTTATCATGATTTTTACAAATGAATTTTACAACCCCGTTGTATAAATTACGACGCTCAGTAATATATTATTTTTGTTAGTTTTTGAGAAAATAATTTATCTTAAATTTTTCGAATTTTTACACAAATTCTAAAAAATTTCAAAAAACAATGATAACATCAACAACAAAGACAATAACAACGATCAGCACTGCACAAGCACTAACTGATACCGCGCTACTCTTCTCTCCATCATCCTCGGAATCTTTGCCTCCTGACGCCCTCATCAGCACCGATGTTACCTGAGTCGGCGACGACGAAATCCCCTCTTACATCAGAGTGACGGAAAACAGAGACGATGTCATGAACGACGACAGCGTATTTGTCGGAGGAGGGGAGGATTCCAACGGTTGAGTGGCCGAAGAAGGAGAGGATGCGGAGGGAGAAGGCGACGACGGGAAGGGAGTGTTGCTTTGTCGTTGCTGACGTGGATGATCGGAGTGCTGATCTGGATGAGGGGGAGTGATTTTGAAGGAGAGTAGGTGTAGAGAGATGGTAAAGTATTTTTAATAAATTAGGATCTCGGGGAAAAAAAATCTTTCGTGTATCTCCTCGGAATAAAATCTTTCAAATAGTACCTTTCAGGATCTTTTTTTTTTATTTTGATAGATGACTAATTGATAAATAAAAAATAATGAGATATTATCATTTGGTAAATATTTTTGATTTTAATGATTAATAGATAATTCTCTTTGTTATGTTTCATGAAATCATTGTCATAGATTATTTCATAAATATTATGTTTTATGATTAAAAATCAATTATATTGATTGATTTTAAATCAATTCTTCATTTCGAAAAAATCAGTTTTTCTTCCCTAGTATATAAGCTATACTAATAGTACCACACAACCTTGAATAAATCCTCTATTCTTTTTCGAAAAAAATAGTTTGTGCTATAAAGATAGTTAGATTGGTACTGTAAATAATCTTTATCATTAAACAGATAGTTAAATTTGAAAAATTTTGTCATAAATTTGATATAAAAAAATCAAAGATAAAGATTTACACGGCTCTATATTTGTAAGAAATCAACATATAAAATTGATTTGAAACATCTAGAGTTTTTTTTTTCTTGAAAGGACCCATAGAGTTTTTGTGTTTTTTTTTTTCCCCCGTAAGAGGCCTATAGAGAATTTTTATTAAGCACAAACCCCTTTTTTTCGTTCTTTTTTTTAATTTTTATTTATTTTAATTTTTTTATTTTGTGAAAATATTTATCCGAGCAGCTTTGTCTTGCTCGAAAAGATAGCAAACGACTATTTATGCCTCGAACATCTATCCCGCTCCCCGCATCGCCGTTCTTCCTCAAATCTCCATCAAAACCCCTCAAATTCCCCTCTCAAAAACCCTAGCCCTAGCCATGGTGGGTCCCAACCTGAAATCGGAAACCCTAACCCTGATGGACAAGAGATCCGCGATCGAATCCGAGATGAACTCCATCATCGACCGCCTCTCCGTCCCCGGCGGTCCTGGAATCTCCGGTAACCTCCTCGATTCCGAGGCAAGTTAATCGAATCGAAACCGTTTTCATTTAATGTGTGTGATTTTGTGAGGTGATTATTTGGAGTGGAGTTGGATTGATATTGAGGTGTGAGTGAGGTTTGATTTGGTGGTGATTTGTGTGCAGGGGTTTCCGAGAGATGATATCGATATACCGGCGGTGCGGGCGGACCGTAACAGACTAGCTGGTGAGATGATTGCTAATGTTCTATTGTGGTTTTTTTTTTTTTTTTTTGGATTGGAAGTTTGATTGATGACTGTTTATTAGGGGATTCTGGGATATGGTGCTTGAATGTTGATGCTGGTATGTATTGTCTAGTGTAAAATGCTTCTAATTGGTGCGCGATGTACGAGAGTGAATGAAAGTCCCTAACTTTACATGAGAGAATGTTTCTGTCGAGAATTGGACATGTGAGCTTGACGAGTTTGATAGGATTGTCGAATCATAAGGCTTGAGAGGAAAATTCGGAGGCATTTAACAAAGGATGTTCTTTGTTGGGAAACTTTAGATGAGTTGCTTGTTTATGATAGGGAACATTGTTCATTGAGTTTAGTGATTCGATGTGTACAATGCAGCTCAGGGAAGCCAACTGCAAGAGACAGGAATCATGGGTTATTCTGTCATTTAGTTTTAGATTATTGCTGACTTGGCGATTTCTTCAGGGGTGAGGAGTCCACCAAAAAATCTGTATAATTTTTGCTGTATCAGTGTGTTATGGTCCTATGGATGTTGTCCCCAAGAGTTATTAGGGAACACAAAGTACCTACATGCAAGTAGTTTTTGTCATTTCGACACAAATGAATTATTCATGCTTTGTGAGGAGAAAGAGGGAGGATACTAGATGGCGTGAGTATGCTTAGTATCAGTAATATGATCGAGGGCAACAATCGAACTCCTTATTTGAAGATCTGTTGCTGCAATTTATTAATCTTCCTGTCACAATGCTTCCTGTTCCTTCTATGATTAGTATTTGCAGCTCCTGGTAACTTGCAATTTTTGGTGTTCTTGTTGGTCTGCATCCGTGTATTAATATCATCTAATGTTTGTATGCAGCATTGAAGAATGATCACAAGGACCTTACACAGAGGATCGACAAGAACATACAACTTCTTCATGCAACAAAGTTGGCTAAAACTCCAGTCTCCACTGACTCAGGTATGCAGAAACATGCACATAATAATTAAGAATGGAAGAATTGAATTTGCTGAGGCCGAAAAACCTGAAAGTGTGCTATGTTGTTTGTGTAAGTGTGCTTTGGATAAAAGCTAAACCGCTATTTCATGAAATAATAATCTGCCTAAATTTGTGTTATGTCCTTGCTATATGAGCAACTTTGTTTTTATCTGTTCGACTCAATATGTGCACCTGCCTGTCATGCCACTTACTGTTCAGTTCATAGATCATATTCATTAACCATTGTTTTGTGAACTCCTTTTTACCACCTGCCTTCTTTGTGATTTCGTCTTGATCACTGTATTTTTACTAAATCCAAGATAACTTTGGGCTAAGCAGTAGTATATCTGTTACCTTCCTTGCTTACCGTAGGCAACTACCACATGGCTGTCAACCGAGATTCTCATCCTGGCGATGCTTTGTCTTCGGCATCGTCAATTCAAGTTATTCCAAGGGATGGCCCTACTGCAATGGATACGGATATTAATACGAAGGTACCTTTTGCGGTGATTGATGAAATAACAGAAGGATCTCCTGGAGCAGAAGATGGATTACAACTTGGAGATCAGGTCTTAAAGTTTGGAACTGTAGAGTATGGAGACAACCTGCTGGCTCGTCTTTCGTCTGAACTTCAGGCAAATAAGGATTGTGCTGTACCTTTAGTCGTCATCAGGCAAGGTGCACAGATGAGCTTTTCCGTTACTCCAAGGACATGGTCCGGCAGAGGATTACTTGGGTATGCTTGGCGCCACTTCTATCATTGGCATGCACTTCTTTAATGTTCCTTTTCTTGATTTATCATCACTTCCTTAAATTATTCGTCTTAAATTGTTGCTATGAGGATACTGCAAGATAAAGGAAATACCGGACTTCATGCTATCCTTTCCAGAAGAGGGAGTTTACGGAACTATAAACTAAGAATGAGCTGGAAATTTCATTAGCTGCGAAGTACACAACTTCAATGACATTACCATGGAAAACCGATTCTCATGGATCTCTAGGTGGGGGAGCCTTTCCTGATATTGCATTACCACAAGTGATACATCCTTAATTGCGTGACGAAATGGGACCAGAGCAATATGAATTTTTGAGTTCCTGATGCTGAAAAAGCATAAGATCATCATGAACATGTTTATATCAAGAATAAAACTAGAAGTGCAAGCATTAAACTGTTAAACATGGACTTCGCTAATGGATTTCGAGTTTATTTTCTTTTAGCATGATTAGTCTGGCAGGTTAAGTGGGTGAGAATGATGTAGAAAGGGGGTTGAGCTTTAAGTCATTTTCTTGCTTTAAAGCGAATGTCCTTAGTATTTCTCTTATCATCATTGTTGGCATTTATTGTTGTTGAATTGTTTCTTCTTTTAGAAAAAAAAGTCAGTGAAACATTTGTCTTTGTTACTTGCAGATGTCATTTCAGAATCCTCTAAGCAGCAGTTGCTACACTGTTCGTCTTACGAGATCATTGTCATCGATGGGAACTCAGAGGCGGCAGTATTTCACAAGCTTTGTCACTCTATCCTGAAAACCTTTGGTAATCGACATTCAGTGTTGCTGTTGTATAGTCAGTTTAACATCAAAACATTCATATGAGTGGCATTATTACTAAGGTTCAGTGTAGTTTCTAGGTTTTTCTTTATTGTTCCAACCACTTTCTGCGAAGAAAGAACAAACGTGTGTTTCAAACTTGAACTCAGTGCTTGATCTATACGAGCCTCTCCATGTGAGCGAAAATTTTGTTCTGTTTTGATCAAAACCAGCTTACATGATTCATTTTTTTAATTTTTTCGCATTACATGAAATTCATTCTCAAGTTGTAAAACTTTCAGGGAATGTGCTTAAAAAGGAATATGCTTTATTGGTCATAACACAGAACCCGAATAAGAGTATCTGATTATTACTTTGGCTCGACCTTCATTCGAGACCTGAAAAGAATTGCCCTCTTAGTTGAACCCCTCGTCGATGCATTGTCGATTTCAGTATCTGTTTTTGCAACGAATTTCAATGATCATTTTCAGTTCGTAGTATGTCCTGTTCAACTTTGCACTAAGCTTAATTGGACGTTGTATCTTGTAATCTTCTTGCAAGTTTCCTGTCTTCGTGTTAATTTTTCCGAGAGGATTTTTCTCAAATTCACATGACCCAATTCGTCCACCCAAATACCTTGGTCATTGAGCATTTTACTCTGAAAAGATACCCTAAAGTGCATAACTGTGTCGTTTAATGTATGTTCACATGAGTGGCCAAGTCCGAATTGTATCCTCGATGGTCAATCTGTCCTCGACCAATTAGAACTTCAGCTGATGACTAAGTCGATTTGTTTGCTCATATCATCAAAGTCGCTTTTCCAATACCTTTAATGACCATTATGGATCCTTACAAATAGCGGATCAATGTTTCATATCAGTGGTGTATTCAACGCCTCATACTACACTTTTTGTCTGCGAATTTTTGCAGTGCAAGTCACAGAAACTTCCTTATAAATGGGTTCTTAAAAATCAAAATACCAAACAATTTAATCAAAAAGGGAAAAAGAAAGAAAAATCTGAGCTTGCCCAGCAAGCTAGAGAAAAATCGCTCATATTGTGATCGTTTCCACACTGGCAAACTTCTCTGTCATGTGTCACCTATCTGATATTAAACCATTTATCTACTTCCTTGGACCATAGACCAGTCCAAATTTAATCTTAATATAAACATCCCTATCTTACCATTAATATATGCTTTTTTTTATAAGACCATTAATATAAGCTTCATACAACATAATTTTGACAACAACTAATTTCTTTTTTATCATACGAGTCGTATCCAAAGATTGTATTAGTTTTTATTTAATCGAAGGAGTAGCCAAAGATATAGTACTAATATGGAAACAACACAATTATGATGAGCAAAGACTATCAAATCTGGTCTAATCAGGAAATAATCTTGGTTTCAGGTAGGGCAGTGCTAATCGGCCCTGAATTCACCCCCATTGAGCCCCATCCTCTTTTTTTTTTCTTTTTTTTTTTTTTCAGTTTCTCATTTTTTTTAATATTTAGAATCGTTTATAATTTTTAATGTATATATATATATATATATATGAAATATTTAAAAATATATATTTGAACTCTACACATTGATATTTATAAGAATAAGATCAATATTGAATATAAAAAAATTATTACATTATAAATAAATACATTAATAATACTTAAACATATACAAACTTTATCCTATTCAATCGTTCCTTCAAAATATTGTCTACCACATGAATTGATGTTCATCACTTCATTCCACAGTTTAAGATGAACTACATAACTATCGGTCCTCAATGGAGGTATAGGATAATGAAGATGTAGAAATAGTTGAACAAAGTGATTCCCGACAAGACGTTCTTAGACTTCAATTGGAGAGGAGTTCAATGACAAATGAGTACAACAAGCCGAAATATTTACATCGAATGTATGCAATACAACTTCGAAGATACGAGTAAGAATTATTAATAATTATCACATATATATGTGTTATAATTATTATGGAACGAAGAAAATATTTTTTTGAAAGATATTTTTTATATTCAATATTAGTCTTATTTTATAGATATTGATGTGTAAATTTCAAATATATATTTATTTTGATGTTTGATATATATATTTAAAATTATAAATAATTTTAAATATTATATAAGAAAGGATAATTTGGGAAAGGAAAAGAAAAAAAAAAAAAAAGAGGACCCACAAGGGGGTGAGTTGGGGGTTAGCAATTTCCTTTCAGGTAAGGACATAATTTAGGAAACTTAATCGATTATATAATGACTTCAATCCGCCAAACCAAACACAACAACAAACCCTCTTTCAAGAACTCAAACCAAGAAACTCTTTGTTGTCTGATCATCAGTCGATCGATCATCTAAGATGATGAAGATGGGAGAAACAATGGCACAGCTCGGCTCGAGCCTAGCGGGGATCATGTTCGTGTGGGCGACGATGAAACAGTTCTTCCCAGACTTCCTCTAAGACTACATTATGCGTTGGACCATGAAGCTGATCAAGTGGTTCAAGCCTCAGATGGAGATCAGGTTCTGGGAGAAGAATCTCGACAGGTGGAAGGTTAACCTGGCGTATACTGCCATCGAGAGCTATCTCGGGTCGAAGTCCACGGATCACGCCAGGAGACTTAACGGTGATATTGTCGGGAACGGAGAAGGTTACGCTTGTCTTTAGTTTGGATGAGAACGAGGAGATTGTCGATTTCTTTGAAGGAGTTCAGGTAACGTCTCATTCCATGTTTCTTTAATCAAGAACGTTAATAGACCCTTAAAAAAAAGGAATGACGAATGGGTCTGTTAATTACAAACACAAACGATAACAAGTGCACAAAATAAATGAGACAAAGATTTTTAAGTGGAAATCCTTGCAGGAAAAACCACGAGCAGTAACCAACGACAAAGAATCCATTAGTCAAATTAGAAAATACAATAGAATTACACCCAAAACGTCGAAAATCTTACAATAAGGGACTCTAAAACTGTAATACCCTAAAGAAATGCTTAAATGGTTTGATATTACTACCTATACAACCAATGTGCACCTTCCTTTTCGGTAACCCATCATTTCAGAACTTCGCACTTAAGCGTGATATTACTACCTATTCATCCCACGATCGTTCATTACCTGAAACACACACGTAACCGTGAGCTTGGAAGCCCAGTAACACAGGATACATGTCCATTCCAGGGGTTCGACATGCTTATTATATCATGTGTTTCCCATGCACAAACAGTATGCAATACAAACAACACCGAGCAATCATATGTCAAACAGGAGAATATAAATACTTATAATCACATACGTACACGATAACAGCAATATTAACAACACTTTAAGTTGATCGGTCAAACCTTGTTTCTCGTATTACATGTCATGTCGTGTTAATCTTCGTGACTTTTAGAAGTTGATGACATGGGAGGAGTTACCACAGGATTTAACATAGTTCCCTAGTATGGCCGTACTAGGAACTATTAAACAGGCATTGTGGTCTCTGTAGTCGACCCAGGATGGTTAATTTTAATCAGACACGGCCAACACTCGTTGTCGTTGCGTGCACGCAAAAAGGATATTCAATCCCTTCCTATCTAGTCATGTAACCGTAATTCTCCCAGTCATTGTTAATTTCAGGAAATTACGTTATGATCAGGACACAGGTTGCTCAGACATTTGACATGAAATTAAATAATTAATTCCATGTATAGCAGGCGACTATCATGGCGTTAGAGATCATTTATAACTATACTCGGGATTTTTAAATAATGAAATCCAACATGATATCCAATTTAAGGAGTTTTATAACATTTCATAATTTATTTCGTTACATCATTAAAATCATTAGCACACAGGAGTCACCCAACAGGAAACAGGACATGTATAAAAATATTTATAGCAATCTATAATATTCTAATTTTGCATCGTTACCATATTTCATGTGAATCACTCAAAACACGCAAGAGAGTATTAAATTTCAGGCAGGCAAACAGTCATGCAAAGATCCAGATTTTATTTTAATTTAAGCTCGTAATCTAGGCGTTCATATAATTAATCATTCACGCATATTTATTAAATATAAGGTAACGATGTGTGTTACCTTGTCATTTTATAAATCAGGAAAGTTCTTCAATATTTTCCAAGCTTAATTCCCTTACTGCGTATCAGGTGTACTTACAATACAATAAATATTATAAGTACCCTTGTAACATATTTAAATATTAATATTAATATATTATGTACACAATAAGTGTACACAGCTCCTAAAGTGTGTTCACAGGGGATAAATCCCCTTTTTTTTTTCTTTCCCACTGAGCAACACAGGGAAGCCGGCTCGGGTCGGGGGTTTGAGGCGGTGGCCGGGGCGGGGAACGCCGGCAACGGCCGGATCCGGCCCACCCGTGACCGGGTAAAGCGGGGCGAGGCTTGGGCAGGCTTGCGGCGAAGGAGGGCTAGGCGGTGCGAGGCAGGGACAGGCAGCGCGGGGCTCGGGGCAGGCGGTGGCGAAGCAAGACAGGCGGTGGCGGCTTCGGCCCTGGCGGCGACGCCGACGGCGGGAGGCGGCAGCGGGGCACAAGGCGGCGGCTTGAGACGACGGCTGGCAGAGCGGGGAAAGGCGGCCTTGGGTAGGGCGGCTCCGGCGAGGGTAGTGGCGGCTTGGCTGGGCTCCGGGGTGATGGCCAGCAGGCGGCGAATGCATCCCTGGCAGCGACGACGGCTGCAGAGCGGATCCGACGAAGGCGATGTCCTCCCTAGCAGCGACGGTGAAGATGCAGGCGGCGCTGGGTTGGCCCGATCTGGTCGGGAACGATGACGAGACGAAGACGAAGACGAGACGAAACAAAAACGGAGACGAGACGAAACGAAGAAGTAGACGAGACGCTTACCTCTTTTCTCTGTCTTTGCTCTCAATCGGCATGCTCAGGTTTGATGTGATTTATCATAAGTTGTAGCAGTATTTATAGAACTTGTTAAGATATTTACGGAGAAAATAACGACGGTTAATATCTCAATTTAATCCATCCCACGTAAATCTTAAATTTGCAATATCTCGCAAGATATTAACAACCCAATATTTTTAATTTGCAAGATTTTTCAGGGATATTACATCTCTCCCTCC
>JAOVYX010000284.1:0-13795 GCA_035668315.1 Drosera spatulata
ATTTAGTTCTTGTCATGTTTGTTCAGTTTTAGGCTTGTTTGATACATAAAATCATAGGTTTCCGGGTCTCACGAGCACAACTCGTCTTTTAGCTCATAAAAGCATTTCAACCATCCGTGGCTTGTTTTCCTTACCGTTTCTTTTGTTATTAGCTAAAAATGGACTGTATGAGACTAAGTTATGAGAGTCGCAATGCTTACCCTCTTGTTAAAACGATTTTGAGCCAGGTTTGACTTGGTATGGCTAGCTCGGTTCCACTCTTCCTTATTTTGTGGCTCGTGTCTCCCTCTCCCGGTCTATTCTTCTTCCTCTGATGATGATCCTCCCTGCGTCTTTGCCTTCTCTACCACCTTGTTGTGTTACTTGAGCCAAAAGAAAACAAGGAGAAGAGAGAACAAGAGGAAGAAAAGAGGGAAGTGAAGAGGAGAGTGAGGGAGTCTTGGTGTTGATTTTGGGTGGAGAAGTGATGGGCTTGGTAGTGGAGTGGGTGTAGTGGACTTGGTGGTGGAGTGGGTATAGTGGGAGGAAAAGAGAGGGAAAGGGGAGTTGGTGGGATAATTCAAAAAAAACATCCCCGTTCCGTTTAATCGCAGGACAAGTTAATCTCACATCTCCCACAGCCTTCGCTCAAATTTTATCACCACGCTCGAAAAATCATGTTATTAATTAACATATAATTTTCCAAATTTTTCCGCAATAAAAGTTATCCCAACTTCATCATAAATTTTAAAGTTATGAGCGTAACGTTATGTCTCAAAACTTTGAAACGAGATTCGTTTCTTACTTTTAATTTATTACAAAAGATAAAACACATATTTTCCTTACGCTTATTAATTTTCGAACTATTATTTAATCACAATTTTTATATTTATTTGATCAAAATTTTCTGGGGCTTTACAATTTGGGATAGAGAAAGTATAATCAAAGAAGCCCAAGCCCAATTTCTCAACCAAAGAAAATCACTTCCTCAACATTATAGGCTTATAATATATTTAAAACATTTATAAAGTTGATCCAAATCCAAACTGTTACTCTCTTCGTCCCAATTCAATTATAATATTTTTTTTCAATATATTTGTAATTTTTCTCTTTTAATAAATTTTTAATATAAAAAATCAAATCAATCATATTTTATTACAGTACGGTCACTATCTTTTCTCTCAAGTGGTACAGTAAAACCCACTAATCTCAAAAAATATGAGAAAATATCTTTGAAGTTCACTTTTTTGACCTTATTTACTTATAGATACAACATAAGATCTTAATTTCCTAGTGATACAATTTTTTGAAAAAGAAAAAATATTATTTCAAAACTACCCCATCCTTCAAAATAAATAAAACCTCCAACTCTAATTCTCCAATCCTTCTCTTCCTCAGCCGCCACCCACATCCCTCTCTTCTAATCTCTCCACCAACCCTAATTCTCCATCCCCTAATCTCCCTCAATCGCAACCCACATCCCCTTCTCTAATCTCTAATTATTGTCGATGAGGTCAACGAAGCGAAGCAACGCGATGGGAAAAGGAGAGATAGGAGACGTGGGTGGTGACGGCACGGAGAGGTCGACGATAGGGCAGCGACGGTGAAGGGACGACAATAGTGTTGGAATTGAGTACGGAGAGGAGAAGGGAGTTGGAGGGGTGAGGAAAAGATGGAGAAAGAGATGTGGGCAACGGCTGCGCAGTGAGGTCGACGATAGGGCGACGACGACAACAGGACGACGGTGGGGCCAAGTGCAGGGAGGGATTGCGGTGGAGGGTGGGATGAGGTGGCGACGAATACAACTTTTTCTATGTAGCTTCGACCGTCGCCATCCTTACTGATTTCGACAAAGGAGTACGACAAGAAAGTACAATGAAGGAGTACGACACCTACAATGACGGTCGAGGTTGGTACAACTCCGATGGGGTGATGACAGGTACAACTCCTGCGTCGTGGGATGAGTGTGGGGAAAAGGAGGTTCGGGGGTGGTGGGGTGACGATAAGTACAACTCTGGTGGGGTTTCGTTGGGCCGAGTTGGGGAGGAGAACAGGGATTCAGGGGTTCAGGGGTAACCACAAATACAACTCTGGTATTGTTGTTGTACGTCGACGAGAACGTACGGGCGACGGTGTTGTTCTTATCGTTGTACGTTGACGAGAGCATATGGGGCGGAGGTGTCATTATTCTTGTTGTACCCCGACGAGAGCAAAGGTGCAATTTGTTGTTTTTGCATGCTGATGAAAGTGAAACTTTGGGAGTACGACTCGACATCATTGATGACGAGGGACGCAACCAATTAAGATGGAAGAGAGATGAAGATTAGGAGGAATAGTGAATATTTTATTAATTCATTTTCATTTGTAAGTAAAAGGATAAATTTGATAATTTATGTATTAATTTTTTAAAAGTGTACTTGTAGAGAATTTACATCTTACATTGTACTTGTAAGAAAATAAGTTCTCTGATTTGTAACTCTAGATAATTCACTAAAAAAATATTTTTTTCATCAAATTTCATAAAAATTTAATACACACCTAAAATTTCGTATCGGACCAAACGATTACAAATAAAGTAGGACTAGTATATTAATTTCTTAAAAGTGTACTTGTAGAGAATTTACATCTTACATTGTACTTGTAAGAAAATAAGTTCTCTGATTTGTACCTCTAGATAATTCATTCAAAAAATATTTTTTCATTAAATTTCATAAAAATTTAATACACATTTAAAATTTCATTCTGACCAAACGTTTACAAATAAAGTAGAACTAGTATATTATTTGTGCGATGATGCTAGGTATTTTATTTGGTGAAAACTATGTCAAGTTGTAGAGATTCGAAACAGTAACGTGCCAACTAATTCTGAAAACATCCTCAAATTTCGGCCGCTTAACCAACTTTTATCATCAGCACAACAGATGCCTAAATGCCGATCATGAAGCTCCTCCCCTTTGTCCGTGTATGATTTATCGACCTTTCTCAATTGGGTCAACCAATGAACACAACTTTTGGTTCTAAACCAATGAACACAACTTTAAACAAGGGTTCACATGTCACACAGTCATTTCTTTTGCATATGAACGTAGCTTTCCTCGGGGAATGGTAGGGGACATTACATTGCTAGTCAAAACCCAAGCTCAGCTGATCAGTTTAGTCCAGTTCTAGTACAAACTATAGTCTTGGCTTGATTCATGAGCATGCCATATGCCAACTGTGATGGGGACAAAAGCATGGTGCCTCCATCAAAGGCAAAACAGGGTGCCGCTTGCAAGCTTGTGGGACCCGTTCAAAGCATTGTCCATCAATTAGTGGAAGTGGGTCCACAATTTTCTTCTTGATATTTGGGCTATGTTCTGTGCTGTTTTCATTCATTCGCGGCATGACTCATGAGGCTGTGGGCCATGGGCTCCATTTACTTCATCCATGTGCACGTATCAAAATACATCAGGGTCAAAAGTCAAGATATTTATAAGTGTAGTCAAGATATTTACACTTGTTTTATGGAGTATATATATTTGCACGATCTCAGTACATATTTATTGAGTATATATATATTTTTTTTATTTTATTTAAATTATAACGGCTTGATCGACATGAAAATTTATATACGTATTGAATTAATAAAAAATGATAATTTTATTCTTATAAGTATGTACGATAAAAAAAATGAGAAAAAAAATGATGAATGAATTGATATCATATAAAATAGGGATATTTTGATATCTTTATATGAAAAAAATTATTAAATATAAAAATATTATAATTTAAATAAATCGTTTAAAAAAATATTATAAATTAAATAAGAAAAAAATATTTTTTAATCTTCTCACAATGACCGTTGCAAATAAGAGTAGTATTTTGCAAGAGACAAACCCAATGGATCTGAGTATTCTACAAAACAATAAGAGATCAAGTCGGATTCGTTCATCGATCAGGATCTAAGATTGATCCTAAAATCGAGGACATCGTCGAAACAATCGATCAGGCCATCTACGAAATCATCACAATATATTCTTGTAACTCCCCTTTAACTTTGTTGAATGATCAAAGGTACAACTTATTGTTCGTGATATCAATGTCTCAGGTTTTTAGCTAGATCACTAATTCACACATAACAAAAAGGTAGCAATGTTTATTTATTTAATTATTTATTTTGAACTAAAATTTCAAAGTATTTTTGAACCACCACAAAAAAACAATATACGGGAACAAGAAAATACGAAAAATATTAATGGAACAAAAATTACACTCAAAACAAAACTGAATCTAAGGTTCAAAGATTCCAAAATTTGAAACTCATGCATGTACATCAAATTAGCAAAACAAAATCACAAAACTTCACACCAAGTCCAATACTCAACATCCTATGAAAATATAGCGAAATCGCCAACGAGGAGTTGAGATTGAAAATGCTTTTATCTCTGAACTCCAAATCCCTGATCTTTCCTCCCCATGTACGAACTTATGATACCTGAAAAAAAAAAAAAATAAACCATAAGACAATTAACAAGAATTAATAACAAGAATTAAAGCATAATTAAGATAATTGAAACTCTTGTACTAAAATTCGGCAAATATATACTCCTTTATGATTGAAGGGAGTCAATCCATCACTACAATAGTATTTGTTTCAAGAAATCATTACCGTTAGTAAGTATCATTAAACTATGAAAAGAAGCAACATTTCTTTTATGTCGAAGCAATGTGTGTTTTGAAACATGGCAAGTGTCAGGTGTTAAAATAACAGTAGGATTGAGAGAGTACATTCAGATCATGAATATTAAGATTAAATTACAATGTAAAACCATGTTCAGATCTAACTGCATTCCCGTCACAATAACCACCACAAAAAAGGATTTTTCCAGTTAACGAACCGAATGCAAGGTGAAAAGTTAAATGAGAAAAGAAAACTGAATTACCGTGATTTTTGCAACTGGGAGGATCCTCAAACAAGGAGAGCGACAGCTGCTTATAAGCAACACCAATATCAAACAAGATCAACCCGGAGCGCGGATCATTAACAACAATCCCTTTTACGGGCAACCAAATAAACAACTCCTCCTGCGACAGCCCCATCACGCCAACCAACTCCCCGTAACTGATGTTCGCGCGCACTACACTCTCGTAGTACACCCGGTTCTCGAATCGGGTCAAACACGGGCCGTCGAGGATCACTTCGAGGTGGCCGGTGGTTTCATCGAGGGTGTATGATTTGATCTCACGGGGCATGAGGCCGGCGGGGAGGCCCTTGGATATCAAAAGATCGTGGATTGATGAGGAGAAGAGTAGAGGCGGGATTGTGAGGAGGAGAATGAGGCGGAGGACAAGAGGAATGATAGACATTGTTGTGTGTACTGTGTACATTCTTTCGTTGTTTGAATAACAGAGGAACCAGGATGGGAATAGTAGAAAAGAGGAGGAAAGTTGAGAGGGAGAGGATTTTGTGGTAGAAAGTAGAAAGTTTGGTTGAAGTGAATCTTATGAGTACCTTTAATTTAAATCGAAAAAATGCAATCCAAAAAAAATTGAAGAAATCCATTGAAATAAATACTCAACTAAAAAAAGAAAAAGAGAAAAGAGTAGTAGCAGTACAGACAATCACATGAGTTGATCAGGTGAGAATAGGAGAAGGCTGTCAGCGAAGTAATCATGATTACATTAGATTACCAGACGACACACACTCCCAGGCTTTCATATTTTTGTCTCACACATGTGGGCCCATCCCAATACACCACAGCGCCTAGCTGGCCTGCCAGCATCTCCGGCGACCTTTACATGCTGTGGCCACTCACACAGGCGCATTTCCGGTTTCCGAGTTTGTAATAGGAAGATTAATACAGATGAGGAAAAGAGGACTCTATTTTTGAGTTAAATCTTTTTTGAACAAGTATTATGCATTACACAAGTTGTCCATATTCTATTGTTTATCCGATATAATCTTGTTATTTTATGACCTTTAGATCCATACGTATTTGTCGATATGAATTTTGACGTGTATTGTCGGATGATCAAATATCATTTTATAAAAAACTATCGTACATCATTAATGATAATTTAGATTGTGCATATATTTTGACCCTGAGTCAACAATATAATTTGATGTCATCAATCGTTGAAAAAAAAAAACAACTTTTACAAAAAAAAAAAAAACACATAGAATAATATATAATATTACTCTTTTCGTCCCATAAAAATTATAATGAATTGATTTTTGATATTATTTCATACGTATTTTGACTCGTTTCGTTTTATCATTAGACGATATAAAAATGAAATTTTTTTAACCCAGATTATACTATATAACAGAAACCATCATTACTGTTATAGTAGTAAAATTTTATTAAAATATCATTTGATCGTCTCACGAGGCGGGTCAAAATTCACATCGACATATGTGCACAGTTAATTCATTGTAATTTTCATAAGACGACATAAAAATGAAATTTTTTAAGCTCAAATTATACTATATAATAAAAACTATCATTAATATTTTATGTAAATTTTATCAAAAAATTATTTGATCGTTTCGTTAGACAGATCAAATTTATATATCAATCTTGATATATATGTATAGTTAATTCATTGTTATTTTTACGAGAGGATGGGAGTCATTCGTTATAAAGATTAATGGCCGGACACAGGGACTAATTAAATGAAAAGAGACAACTAAAAGCATTGTTGTCATAATTGAGGAGTAGACTAGCATACTTTTTGTCAACTCCATACTTTTTGGCGTCCCCTATATTCCTTTGTGCTCCTTAACGGGTAAGTACATTAACGAACCGCAATTATGAGGATAATCCAAGATTTAACTATGAACAAAGACGGTAGGTAAATACGACAAGGCTATTTGTACCACTTTTTTTTTCCGCTAATTGTATTAAAATCCTTCTCTTATTTTTTTTCTACGTCACATTCCCCTAAATGATTCTAATAATATCTCATTTGTTTTTTACAATTTACTCTCCGATTTTCACAAAACAGTGTCCTCGATCCCATCATTGATCCATTTTTTGAGTTTTCATACAAAAATTTCCCATTTTCCGTCTCTTCCTTCTTCAATTTCACTCACCAATCTCACTCCTCTTCTTCCTTGAATGCGGCATCACTTTAATTCAATCCCTTTCCAAATTTGAATGCAAGTCTATGAAGTTTTTTGTTGGCGAATTCATTGAGGTTGTTACATGAAAATGCAATAGTCAGTGATGCGAATTCATTTAGTTTGTTGCTATTTAACCGTTTGAATCAGTTTGTATTTGCATTTTTATTGAAGATGAGTGAATTAGAGACTCTTATTTCTCTCGACATTATGCTTGTTGCATTTTGTCGATATGAAGAAGAATGTCTTTCCATCAATGTTCGCAAATCGATGAGCCTTGTAGATGTATATGAACAACTCATGAACAAATGCCCTCACATCATCCCATTGTCGGTTACATTGAAGTATCTCGCACCACAACTTCAAACTCATGTCACGCGCACTGATGATGGAGACATGGCCAACATGTGCTATGTTCACCAATGTGCAAATAAGGGAATTATTGAAATGATGCCTTTGAAGAAGACAGATTCTCCCCTCACTCCCCTTACAAGGGTCTCTTCGTCCAGCGTTCATCAAGAAACAAGTTAAGAAGTAATGAAAAAGAAGTTAATTTTTGAGTTGTTTTCGTGATTGAGTTTGATGGTTTGAGTTTGTCTCTGTTGTTTAATAGGATAATCACGATATAGATATTGTGTATTACTGTATTGACATAAGCATCAAAAGTATAAGTTAAAAATCTCACAATCATACTAAACGTGTTGTAGTATAGATTTTGTAAGTAAGAACATATGAGACTTTAAAAGGAGAAAGAAAGTAAAGATCTGGTATATTGCAATACATAACAAAACAAATGCAGAATAAATAAGATGTCTCATATATAAATTTAATAGTGTTGCATTATAGATAATGTGTCTAATTATTTAATTTCAATTGTTCTTTGTGATTCGTAGGGCTTCACGTGACGGCAGCGAAGCTACACTTACTGCTTCAAGCAATGAGAACATTTGTATTGACACTTGACGTGATTGTATTCGAGGAGAAGGTCAGATCTTTAGTAATGCCGAGGAGTTTAGGATCGCCGTTAGAAACTATGTGATTGGGATAAACCGTGATTTCATCTTCAAAAAAAAAAAAAAAAAAATGATAACGAGAAGGTAATTATTGTTTGCCCGAACGCGTCTTGCAAATAGCGTGTGTATGCTTCAAGGTCCAAGCGATCAGAAGAGTTCTCTATACATCGTTGTAATCTAACACATCATTGTGAGGTTGGTTTTTCTAGCAGAGGACATCCTAAAGCAAAGTCGGTGTAGGTAGGAAGTTGAGACAGACTCCTAGCTACAGGCCGGTTGAGATTATGACCGATATTTAACAAAATTATGGTGTTCAACTTCAATATCATCATGCATGGCGTAGTAAAGAAGTTACATTGGGTAAAATCCATGATAAAGCTAGATGTTCGTATGATCAGCTTAGATGGTATTGTCATACCTTAAAGGTCACTAATCCAGGAAGCCTAGCGGAGTACGAACTCGAAACAGATACTTCGCAGTTCAAGCGTCTGTTCATTTGTTTTAAAGCATGCTTGATGGGTTTTGTGAGTGGCTGTAGACCTGCTATTTTATTGGATGTAATGTTCCTCAAAAGTAGGTATCGAGGCTGTCTCTTGAGTGTTACAGCTAAAGATGTAGATGATGGGATATTTCCGATAGCCTTTGGTGTTGTTTGTGTCGAAAACAATGAGAACTAGGAATGGTTCTGAATGCAACTAGTGAATGCATTGTCCCCCTTCAATGGTGGAGATTGGTTATGATATGTATTCTTCTCTGATCATCACAGTGGACTTCTCTGAGCCATTCCCTTGTGCTTTTCTGATGCTCATCATTCGTATTGTCTTCGTCACCTTGTTGACAACTTCAAGAAAGAGGTTGAATTTCTATCTTATTTCATACAGATCTTTGTAGTTGATGACTTTGAAGATATGATTCTTGATTGGTTTGTATTCATTGCAGGTAGTTACAAAGTATCCGCACTTGCACAAGAAAAGTTGGTGCACTATTTTCAAGAATTGTGCATATGCAATGACGATGAATGAATTTAAGATGAACATGGACATGATTTTTACTGTGATGCCGAATGCTCAAGAGTTCATTGTTAACTCGAATCCAGAGTGCTGGTTGAATATTTTGTTCCGTGGTTAACATTGGGGTATAATGAACAATTTGGTCGAAAGCTTTAATAGCTGGATTCGAGATGCTCGTCACCTACCGATCATAGCAATGGTAGATAAGATTCGTTGAAGCACATGTGTGAAAGACGAAAAAGGAGTCTAGATGACCACCTGGTGTTGTGCCCAACACAACAAAAAGAAATGGTCGAAACATATAAAAGGAGTCGTGAACTGAGCCTTGTTCGTGCTAGTCGTACAACATTTGAGGTGGTTGATAAAGAAAAAACCCATGGCGTGGACTTGATGGCTAAGAGTTGCAGTTGTAGAGTGTGACAGGTTAATGGAATCCCTTGTAAACATGCATGTGCATGTATTGAAGCGAATGGTGAAGCTTTGCATAGCTATTGCGATAGCTACTTCACCATCCAGAGTTACAGGAATACTTACAAGGAGATCATGAATCCAATGCCTAACCAACGGCTCACACATGAATTCCAACCCAACCGCAACGAAGTGCCAATAATCCCTCCAAATGTTCCTACACAGTCCGGACATCACAGGACAAGAAGAATTCCGTCACAGCTCATGTTGCGTCCAGTAAAATATACACGATGTAAAAGAAGCGATCATAATAGAAGAACATGCCAGAATCGCATTGGAGAATAACCTCTTGTTGTATTGCATTATTGTGTGATAATGTATTTTAATGGGAGTATTTTTAATCTAGTGAATGTATCGTCATATTGTTGAAACACGATCACTTCCTCAGATGACGTTTCTTGCATGATTTGTCGAAGACAATGCTCTTTGTTTTCGATGATGTTGTATAATGTTGCAGTTCAATGGGATTTATTGTCGAACTGTTGTAACTCTTTGAGTCAATGATATTTGATAAGAAGTGAGATTTAAGGATGTTGCCGTATAAATTATAATTTTCGTGGTTAACCTTGATAATGGTAAAGATTACTATACACAACATGCAGTAATTTTAGGTTCATAAAAAAAAAGAAGCTAATTTTAGGTTCATAAAATATGTTTACGTTCATGTTACACATCATTTTAATACATGGTTAGTAGACCTTACACATATTTAGTAGATGTTACACATGTTGAGGTCCACAACTTATTCACTTAAAGACTTGTCAAGGTTCATAACATGTTTAGTAGATGTTCATATGCATAAGTTACCTACTTCATAACTTGAGGATTCTATAACATGTTTAGTAGATGTTAACTTCATAACTTGAATAAAATCATCGGCTCTTCATTAGTTCATTAGTTCATTAGGTCATCAGTACGAACATCATAAGTTACCTATAATTCTATGTCTAGTTCATTAGTTCACACAAAAGACACCAATAGTCTCATCACTTATTATGTCTCGTTAATCACCTATAGCCTTCTAATGAAAATACAGTATATGATAAAAACCACATCCTATTGCCTCCTAATAAAAATACAATATACCTTAAGACCTGTTAGGTTCATTTGATTGACATTGAAGTAGAGATTATACACAATGCAGTATTTGAACCAATCTAAATTGACAAGTTCATTTGAAATGATACCACTAGTCTTTACGAATGAAATTAATTAAACGGCACTATACTGCTCTTTATAAATGATCAGTTACACGAAAATAGTGTGGCAATCTTTTAAGAAAGACAACGCGAACTTGGCTCTCTTCAGCTTCATTTTTAATCATCAATGAATGTGACCACACGCTTTTTGCAAAACATTCAGCCCACATACAAACAAATACACCATAATCAACGCCACCCTCATCTTGTTGTCGACAATCTTTAACTATGTGCACTCCATTTGAGGGGAACTTAATATCGCATACAACATTGATGTAGTCGAGAATGAACTTTCCCTAGACAAACAAAAATGCAAAATCAATGCTACATCAACTTCAATATAAGAAACAAAACAAGAATTGTAAGCACTAATTGTTTCAATGCTCACCACTGCTTGACCCAATGAATCATGAAAATTTTTGGACCACAACGAATTATAATGCTTGATTGACCTTTCAGTCACATCCACAACTAATAAAGACCAATGTCACTTTGCATGATCAATTAGTGGAAAAAACACATATTGGGACTTCAAGAAAATGTCATTTTCTACACGATCAATTAGTGGGAAAAACACATGTCGAGATTTCGAGGACCGGTTCAGCTTTGACTTCCACTGTAGCAGGTTCGCTCTCTTTGGTGCATTTTTCTTGTCTTGGACTTGTTTTGTTATATGTCCCTACTGAATAACATGTGAAACAATTAGTAAGAAAGAAAGAAATATGTCATCGTAGTTAGTAATTGATGGCACATACCATCAAATCGGTTTGCCAAAAACTACATCTATTTTCTTCACACACCATCCGTAAAAAACAATTGATAATGTTTCCATTCAATGCAGAGTTGTGCAGCAGCAACAACAGTTCTTTGCAACACACTTCGCCTTCATACGGGTGATCCTAAAGTATAGCGCTATTGCATGCACACAACGATTGAAGTATTACATTTCGTTAATACACATACAAAACACCTTCAATATAATAATACATTCTCAAATAGGAGATTATTTTCCTCTTATCAACATCATTGACAACACGTCGCAACAACCTCCTATCGCTTTCCTCTCTCAGCTGAAATTCACCACTAAACAGCTCTGTTTCTCCCTTGTTTCTCCTCTTGTCTTGTTTGCTTGCAAATTCATGCTTTCTTCAATTCTTCCCTACCTCACCCTCCTCCTCAACCATACCCTTACCCTCTTTCTCCGTCTCAACCTCCCCTTTCTCAGCCTCAACCTCACCTTCTCCTACCCACTCCATTTTCTCTAATGAACCTTCATCGTCTTCCTGAAGCATCCTCAAGGTTTCCTTAATCAAGAAATTAGCTTTCAATCATTTACTCTCCTTATTCTTCTCTTTCTCCTTCTCCTTCTCCTTCCCCTTCCCTTTCCCTTTCCCCTTCTCTTTCCCCTTTCCCTTTCCTTTTCCCTTTCCCTCTCCCATTCCCTTCATATCATCCTCTATCACACCGTACTCCATCACTTTGTCCTCCGTCACATTAATTTCCTTCACATTCTTCTTTTCCTCCTCATTGACATCCTTTTTCTCCTCTCTTGTTTTCCTTCTCCTTCGAATGATTTTTGGCTTTGGTCCCCAGTTGAAATCTCTCTCCAACAAATCTAAACACCTAACAAGTTTAGTCTCCTGTTAAGATAAGTAAATAATGGATATAAAACAGATTGCAGTATAACAAACTAAAATTGAAAAAAATGAATTTTCTTTTGAAGGACTTCATATCTGAATTGCAGTATAGGATATCATTTTGTAGTATATGTAGATAAACTTGAAACAAACAGAATCAACAAAAATGAATGTAAGTACATATTTTTAGTAGAAAAATTTAAAAGAGGGAAACATACCCAAACATGTTCTCCAGGAACATCTATTCCCAACAATAGTGCTTTCTCGTCACTTGAAGTAACGAATTCCTGGATTTGATGACCAACTACTTCACCAAGCAGCTTGTTTGTGGCCTCAGATTTGAAGGGGCCTTTTTGTCTTGCATCGAAACATTCGAGGCAACCTCACAATCTTGGTCGGCTTCAATATTGTACCATCAAGGTGCTCGTATGCCCAAACCTAGCATATAAACAACAACAGATACAAAGAGTCAGCAAAACAGGTGCTTGTACAAAAAATAGACATTCAACTAAAACTCTAAAATGAACCCATCAATGGTAACATACCAAAAGAGCAAATACATATCCCTCCAAATATGCCGACCTCACCGCACCTCCTTCCTGTTTTCTTCCTCTCTTCGGAGCCTTTGTCTCCATTTATTTAAACTTCGGAATCGAAGCCATCAAATGGTCACACACAGCCGAGCCCAAAGCATATTCCCAAAGACGGTCCACGTCATCGACATAGGCAAAGATAGAACTATGCATGTATCGACTCGATTTGGGAAACAATATACAATTGCAAACATACAACACAAATAACCGAACAAAATCCTGCACTTTCTCTTCATCATTGGTGCTACCTAACAAAATTAACTTATCCCACAACAACTTTCACTCGGAATTCTTCTCTGAATCATTAAACAACCTAGAAAATATAAAACTCTCGCAAGATCCCTTTAAATTAACCTGCACTCTGTGCTCTCTTAATCCGACAATCACAGAAATATGAGACGTTTTTACTTCGACAAAGGTATCATCTACACATATCACCATTCCAGGGGGATTTAGTCAAAACCTAGAAAGTATCGCCTTCAACCTGGTGTACTAATCCTCAAGTTTAGAGTAAACAGGAAATGACTGAAAGGGGTTGTTTTCATCGTACTGCGACACAAATCGGAAATAACAACACTTAACTCCTTTATTTGTTCGTGAAACAATGCAAATCCGGTGTCTCCTTCTCGCCTTCGATGTGGACGCCACATGCATATCTTGGACATCGTTCAATGTCCCTAATTTCTCGCCTTCTTTACTTAGGTTTCACTTACAACATCTATAGTCATTTAAGCCTCTGTTGTCGGAGTCTTTGAAAGTCCCAGAAATTACCTGTGGGGGGGGGGGGGGGGGGG